>PVKV010009455.1:6540-34375 GCA_004027835.1 Alouatta palliata
CCCGCCTTGGCCTCCCAAAAAGTGCTGGAATTACAGGCGTGAGCACCTCGCCTGGCCATGCTTTTTTTTTTTTTTTTTTTTTTGAGATGGAGTGCAGTGAGGCAATCTCAGCTCACTGAAACCTCCGCCTCCCGGGTTCAAACGATTCTCCTGCCTCAGCCCACTGAGTAGCTGGGATTACAGGCACCTGCCACCACGCCCAGCTAATTTTTTGTATTTTTAGTAGAGACAGAGTTTCACCATCTTGGCCAGGATGGTCTCAATCTCTTGACCTCTTGATCTGCCTGCCTCGGCCTCCCAAAGTGCTGGGAATACAGTTTGTACGCCACCGTGCCCGCCAGCCATGCTTTAAAAAAAAAAAAAAAAAAAAAACTCTTTTTCATTTGTTCGTCCAAAATTCCTGTGAAATCATTTTGTGGCTCTGTCTTTAAACCCTGCTGGGACTGGGAGGAGCTCTGCCGTGTATGTGGATGACTGAAGGGGATTCGCCGTTGAGTCTCCCAGGCCAGGCCTGCAGTATATTTATTCAGACCTCTTTTAGGGTCTCCATTTAAAATTTTTTTCTTTCTTTTTCCAGGTGTGGTAAAATGTACATAGTATAAAATTGACCGTTTTCACTATTATTTATTTATTTATTTTGAGATGGAGTCTCACTCTGTCACCCAGGCTGGGGTGCAATGGCAAGATCTCAGCTCACTGCAACCTCCGCCTCAGGGTTCAAGCAATTCTCATGCTTCAGCCTCCCAAGTACCTGGGATTACAGGCAGGTGCCACCATGACTGGCTAATTTTTGTATTTTTGGTAGAGACGGGCTTTCACCATGTTGGCCAGGCTGCTCTCAACCTCCTGACCTTAGGTGATCTGCCTGCTTTGGCCTCCCATAGTGCTGGGATTATTGATGTAAGCCACCACACCCAGCCTGTTCTTTTATTTAAAAAAAATTTTTTTCCAAGACAAATAGAAGAGTAAGACTTTTCAGCTGGGTGAGGTGGCTCAGGCCTGTAATCCCAGCACTTTGGGAGGCTGAGGCGGGCGGATCACCTGAGGTTGGGAGTTTGAGACCAGCCTGGCCAACATGGCGAAACCCGGTCTCTACCAAAAATACAAAAATTAACTGAGTGTGGTGGCAGGTGCCTATAATCCCAGCTACTTGGGAGGCTGAGGCAGGAGAACTGCTGGAAGCTGGGAGGTGGAGGTTGCAGTGAGCCGAGATCTCAACACTGCACTCCAGCCTGGGTGACAGAGCTAGAGTCTGTCTCAAAAAAAAAAAAAAAAAATTTTTCACCACCTTTCACATCTAGTACAGTGGCATGAAACACTTTCACGCTGTTGTGTGACTGTCACCACTCTCCCTCTCCAGAACCCTTTCATCTTCCCAAACAGGAGCTCTATCTCCATGAAGCAAAAACTCCCCCTTACCCAACCCAGCCCCTGGCAACCTCCATTCTTCTTTCTGTCTCTGACTTTGACTGCTCTTGGGACCTCATGTAAGTGGAATCACACAGTATTTGTCGTTTCGTGTCCAGTTTCTTTTACTCAGCGTCATGTCCTGAAGGTCCATCCGTGCTTTAGCATACGGCAGAATTTCCTCCCTTCTTAAGACTGAATCCTATTCCGTTGCACAGACGGACCATGCTTTGTGTACCTGTTCATGTGTGGATGGACACTTGGGTGTCCTGAGGGCTGCTGTGAACCTGGCTGTGCTCCGTTCAAGGTTTTGGGTCTTCTGCTACAGACCTTGGACACTTCCTTTTTTCTTTTCCTTAGAGACAGGATCTTGCTGTGTTGCTCAGGCTGGTCTTGAACTCTTGGCCTCAGTTGATACCCCCACCCCAGCTTCCCCAAGCCCTAGGATTATAAGCATGAGCCACCATGCCTGACCTACGTTTCTTAGAAAGTTGGTCCTGTGGCAGAGTGCACCGGTGATCCCAGTTACTTGGGAAGCTGAGGCAGGAGAATCGCTTGAACCCGGGAGGCAGAGGTTACAGTGAGCTGAGATCACACTGTTGCACGCCAGCCTGGACGACAAAGTGAGAGTCTGTCTCACACACACACAAAAGAAAGAAAGTTGACCCCATGGCCCCGGGTTCTGGGTGGCTGTGGAGGGTGTCTCTAATTAAGCATCTTCTTACCAAGTCCCCTAAGCATGGCTTTTTTTTTTTTTTTTTTTTTTTACATGAAAGGTATCATTTTATTATAGAGGTAATAAAATAAAGAGGTAATAAAGGTATAATGTCATTACAGAAAAATCAGTGGAAGAGAAAAGACCACCGAACTGTTCTTTATTAGAATTATTACTCCATGAAGTCTTATCAGATGTGTATTTCTTTCCTCATTCCGTCCAGGTCGACCTCGCTGCTCAGTACATAAAGGCTGCCGTGAAGAATGTCCCCTCAGTGTTCCTGATGACAGACTCCCAGGTGGCTGAGGAGCAGTTTCTGGTGCTAATCAATGACCTGTTGGCCTCGGGAGAGATCCCCGGGCTGTTCACGGAGGATGAGATGGAGAACATCATCTCCTCCATGCGACCCCAAGTCAAGTCCCTCGGCATCACCGACACCCGGGAAGCGTGTTGGAAATTCTTCATCGAGAAAGTGCGCAGACAGCTCAAGGTGGGACGCCCGTCTTCGGCTGGGCCCCAGGAGCCCAGCTTGGCCCCTGTTGGCTACAGGGCTTGGGTTTTTTGCTCTGCACAGAGTGGGGAGACTAATCCTTCATGGGGTGAAAAATCCTGTTAGGAGAGCATTAAGGGTGGGGCTGTCTGAAGAACCGCAGCCTGAAGATTTTTTTACATGGGTTGTTAGAGGTGCCTTGGGGCCAAAAGAGGTGTTTACAGTCGTCCTTTGGTATCTGAGGGGGATGGATTCCAGGACCCCCATGGATACTGGAATCCACGGAGGGAGGGGCGTTCAAGGCCCTGATATAAAACAGCATCGTATTTTGAACATGCTCCCCGCTACTTTAAATCATCTCTAGATTACTTATAATACCTAATATAATATAAAATGCTATGTAAATACATGTTGTATTTTAAATTGTATTATTTTATCATTTTTAAAAAATTATTTTCAGTCCATGGTTAAATCCACATCTGTGGACAGACAGCTGACCCTGTGGCCCCTCCCCACACATAGCTAGTTTAAGTAGATAAATGCACCTTGACTCTTTTTTGAGGGGGTGGGACAGAATTTTGCTCTTGTCGCCCAGGCTGGCATCTAGTGGTATAATCACGGCTCACTGCAACCTCTGCATCCTGGGTTCAAATGATGCTCCTGCCTCAGCCTCCTGATTAGCTGGGATTACAGTGCCCACCACCACGCCCGGCTAATTTTTGTATTTTTAGTAGAGACAGGGTTTCACCATGTTGGCCAGGCTGGTCTTGAACTCCTGACCTCAGGTGATCCGCCTGCTTTGGCCTCCCAAAGTGCTGGGATTACAGGTGTGAGCTGCCGCTCCTGGCCGCACCTTGACTTTCCGTATTGCCTCTAGGGCAGGTAGACTAAACTCCCCTACCAGGACAGACAACCCCTGGGATCTGTCGACCCTGTCTTCTCCAGAGTTCAGTGGTGCTGCCTTTTAGGGGCAGCCAACCCCATAGCTCTCCTGGGTACCTGTCTGCCATCCTTTTCACTACGTGACTCAAATAGAGCAGGGGCCCTCCCGCCCCTCTCCGGGCTGCCTAGCCCAATGAGTGAATGTTATCTGTGGAGCCAAAGGCATCCCCTGATGGGCGCTGCCTGCTCCTGGATCCTCTCTGGCCCTGCCATTGCTGGCTCTGTCCCAGCACCCTCACGTCATCATGCGGTAAGGGCTGCAATGTCAGCCAAGCTTGAGCCACCCTACAAATGGCAATGTCCGTGTGATATCTACACCACGAAAGAGGGGACCAGAGGGCAAGGGCAGCTGGGAGGCTGAGGCCCAGGGCAAGGGAGGTTCTCATCTAGCCAGAGAGCCCCCCCAGGCCTGTCTCCACAGCAGGTTTTCCAGCTGGGGGTCCCAGGGACTCCCTGCCCTTTCTGGGAATTAGCTGCTGTCCTTCAGAGCCCAGCAGGGACCCCTTGTGCTGAACTGCAGGGCTTGGAGCGCGGCTGTTCTCAGGCCTCATCCACCCAATGTGGATGCCCACTCCCCACTCATTCCTTTGCCTGGCCTTTTTTAGAGAGGCAGGGGCCCCTTCGGGAGGGATTGGGATTGCTAGTGAGAGGCGCGAGTCAGATGAGCAGTTATTCACTGCAGTGCAGCGGCCGCCCTTCGAACCCAGAACGGAGACTGCGCTCCCCAGGCCCTGGGCAGCCAAGCCCGGTGAGGGCTTTGCTTTCTGGAAGAGCTTTCTGCAGAGTGATGGATTAGGCCCTGGCACTACAGTCCCAGTGAGCAGTGCACCTGTGTCCCCCACACCCAGGTGATCCTGTGTTTCTCCCCTGTGGGCTCTGTGCTGCGGGTACGAGCCAGAAAATTCCCAGCTGTGGTCAACTGCACGACCATCGACTGGTTCCACGAATGGCCGGAAGATGCCCTGGTGTCCGTCAGCACGCGCTTCCTGGAGGAGACCGAGGGGATTCCGGTGAGTCACCGGGGCCATCTCTGCCACAGCACAGAGCCCGGAGGACAGGGACGAGCAAGGGCCGGCTCCCTGGGAGAGAAGGATCTGGGACTAGGGTGAGCCAAGTGAGGCGCCCGCCTTGGGCTCAACATGTAAGCGGCTGCCAGAAACCTCAGGCATCCAGATCAGTGAGGTTTTAATCTATACGTTTTGAAGATGGAAATGAATGCTAAAAAATGTGTGATGAACGAACCATCAGAATTGTGAACCAAGGTGGGCTGTTGGGTTTTTTGTTGCATTGTCCTGCAATCCTGAGCCATGGAGGCGTGGTTTCCAATCAGTCCCTGCGTGGCCAAGGCCCCAGGGCCAGTTCAGGAGGGCTGAGGACACACAGCATGCGGATAGGTTGGGCCTCTCGGGCTTTCTACCTTGTCTCGAGCGCTGGCTGGAGAGCCTGTGCTTGCTGGGATAAGCGTACACAAGTGTGCACACCATTGCCTTGTGCACCTTAGGGGAAATGATAGGTCCCACATTCTCTCACAGTCTCTTTTTATTGAAAGATGGTGCCCAAGGCCAGGGATGGTGGCTCATGCCTGTAACCCCAGCACTTTGGGAGGCTGAGGCGGGCAGATCACTTGAGGTCAGGAGTTCAAGACCAACCTAGCCAACATGGCCAAACTCCATCTCAACTAAAAATATAAATATTAGCTGGATGTGATGGTGCATGCCTGTAATCCCAGCTACTTGGGAGGCTGAGGCAGGAGAATCGCTTGAACCTGGGAGGCAGAGGTTGCAGTGAGCTGAGATCGCACCACTGCACTCCATCCTGGGTGACAGAGCTAGACCCCATCTCAGAAAAACAAAAAAACAATGAAATGTGGTGTCCATGTTCACTGTTTGAGCTAAATGCTTGCCTAAATGCTTGCCTGGAAGTCACCTGTAAACCCTGGCTCACTTTCGACCAACTCAGCAGGAGGGATGAGGAGCCCTTAGAATCAGCCACCCTTTATTACCATCTTATTTATTTTGAACGCATATGAAGTGATTAAGTAGGCTAGAATAAACCCGAAACTAGCTTCTCTTTTTCCTGGTTTTTAAAGGTGGGAAGAAGAGCCCGCTTGCTGTTAGAGCATTCATTTATGAGATTGGTCACTCCCAGTAACTCTGCAGTTCAGAAGTGTCCTTTGGAGCATAGATTTGGGTTTCTAGTTCCCACAGCAGAGGCTTCCTAGAAGCAGGCACTGCCCCCCCCCCCGTCCCCACCACCAGCACTGCATACACGCTAAAATGTGTGTGTTGGATGAATTCATTACTTTTCAAAATATCCTGAATTAAAATGAATATCGCTGAGACAGTTTCTGGGCGAAGCTCTCAGTGTCTATCTTCAGGTAGGTGGGCAGGCCCAGAGGGCTGGGAGAAAGAGGTTCTGAATCCCAGGACCCAGCCTTGGGAGTGAACAATAAATATTTGCAGAATTACCTGGGATATGAAAACATAGTCTCAGCCTTGTGCTTTTTTAGGTATGCAGGTATGTGAATGTGTTTGCATGTGTATATATATGCAAGTATGTGAGTGTGTGCACATGTATAGATGCAGGTATGTGAATGTGTGTGCATGTGTGTAGATGTGTATAGACCACGTGTATAGATGCAGGCACGTGAACGAGTGTGAACGTGTATGGATGCGGGTACATGAGTGCGCGGGCGCGTGTAGAGATGCGGGTACGTGAGTGCGCGGGCGCGTGTAGGGATGCGGGTACGTGAGTGCGCGGGCGCGTGTAGGGATGCGGGTACGTGAGTGCGCGGGCGCGTGTAGGGATGCGGGTACGTGAGTGCGCGGGCGCGTGTAGGATTCTGGGTATGTGAGTGTGCGGGTGCATGTATACAGGTACATGAATGCATGTGTATATATGCATGTGCATGTGCGCATGTACGCGTGTGTGCATCAGAGATAATGGTAACAAGCTCTGCTGTGTCCCGGGCACTGAGCTAAACCCTTCCATGGTGAAATGCCCACAAGAGCCCCAGTATCTTTTGCTGTCAGGAGCCCCTTTGGGCATTGGAAGCCACTGAGGTTGAGAGAGGCATCGGGGCACCTGGTCCAGGGACCCCGTGAGTCTGGGAAGCCCCACTTTGCTGATCTGCAGGACAGGGTCCCAGCTGTGACCAGCTGTCTGATCTTTGTAGCGAGAAGTCAAGGCCTCCATCAGCTTTTTCATGTCCTACGTGCACACCACCGTCAATGACATGTCCAAGGTGTACCTGGCTACCGAGAGGCGCTGCAACTACACCACGCCCAAAACCTTCCTGGAGCAGATCAAGCTGTACCAGAACCTGCTGGCCAAGAAGAGGACGGAGCTGGCTGCCAAAGTCGAGAGGCTGGAGAACGGCCTAATGAAGCTGCAGAGCACGGCTTCCCAGGTAGGTGAGGGGGGCCGGCTGCCAGCTCCCAGGAGCCGCTACTGTCAGGCTTCTGTGGGCTGGTCACACAGGGGCTCAGCACTGCCTAAAGTAAGATGAGCATGCTTCCTGCCTTCGGGAAGCTTTGGGTGAGTGTACCTGTCATAGCACAGACTCACAATGCTTTCACAGTGCTGCTGGTGCGAAGGGTGCTTGACACAGGTGACGGCACCTGTCCCGTGTCTGGTGAGATTTGATCGTGAAGCCCAATGCAGTCAATGAAAATGCATTTGTTCATTCGTAAATGCCGTTCGTACCGTGGTACCCGGCTCAAAAAGCTTCCTGGGTCCTCTCCTCTATGCCGTATTGATTTTTATGGGTTCTGCCTGCTTCAAACACCCTCCATCATGCAGTCCCGGCTCCTTCATCTTTATTGCCCACCGTTGACGCCTGTGAGGGGCCTGAAACTAGCTGCCACCTCCCTACTGGAGTGATGAACAAACTCAGGCCTCCCACTTGCTTCCAAGGGAGCTTTTGGACCCTGCCCCCTCAAACTCTCACTGTCACTCTCCCACCAGCCTGGAGGGGCCCTGGCCAGCCCTGACTTCTCAGCACTGCAACTCAGTTGGCATTTGAGACAGAGCCTCGCTGTGTCATCCAAGCTGGAATGCGGTGGTGCGGTCATGGCTCACTGCAGCCTCATCTTCCTGGGCTCAAGCGATCCTCCCACCTCAGCCTCCCAGGTAGCTGGGACCACAGATGCAGGCCACCATGCCTGGCTAATTTTTAAAAAATTATTTTTATATAGACAGGGTCTCGCTGTGTTGCCCAGGCTGCAGTTGACGTTTTTCTATTCAGCCACCTTGCCAATTCTTTTGAGCACCAGGAATGTCTCATACTTGTGACCCCGTGTACACAGTCAATGCTCAATCAATACTTACTTTTAAGATACTGAAAAGACCCTCCAAAACGAGTCACTGGGAATCGTCGGACACTGCCCTGCCATCTGCCCCTCCTGTGCGGGGCGGCGTGTGTTGGCTGCGGCCCAGGCTTGCCGTTTCTTGCTTTCTCCCTCCCCAGGTGGATGACTTGAAAGCCAAGCTGGCGATTCAGGAGGCTGAGCTCAAGCAGAAAAATGAGAGTGCAGATAAATTGATCCAGGTGGTCGGCATTGAGACCGAGAAGGTCAGCAAAGAGAAGGCCATTGCTGATGAGGAAGAAGTCAAGGTCGAGGTCATCAATAAGGTAGGCAGAGGCAGCCCAGTGTGGCCTCAGCAGGGTTGCTGCCCTAGCCAAGCCTCCCGGGCCCCCCCATGTGGTCACATGCCACCAACAGACAGAGAAAAGGCTGAGACCTACATAGAAGGATGAGGTTCCTAACCAGCGGGTCCCCGGAAGGAAGGAGTGTCTCCCAGGTGAGGGCCCCTGCTCACAAGCGGGCTTTCCTTAGAAAGCTCCCAACCCTGCAGCCCAGCTCCTCAATGTTCAGCCCCCAGCCCGCAGTGGCAGCCTTACTAGGAGCTTGCGAGAAATGCAGGTTCTCGGGCACCAGCTCAGCTCTGCTGAATGGGGCCTGCATGTTAATGAGATGGCCTCGATCCGTGACCATGGGAGGGGTTGAGAAGACCTCACTGGAGCCTGGTCCTCGGACGTGCCACTCTGGACCCCCCACAGAGGGTAGGATGTTATTGGCCAGGGGTGGGCTCCTATTGGAGAGACCAGCTCCCAATACATCATCGTGGGTTTAAGATCTCTCAAAGTGATCACGTGGTCAGTGAAAAAGAGAGAGAGAAACAAGGAAAAAGTTTTCCTTAAAGCTGGGCCCAGGGGATATACCACATAATGCGGCTTTGTGGATGTCTGACCTTCCCCTGAAAACCTGGTTTTTATTGTGCTCTTTCAGTGGGGGAGGGGAAGCGAGGTTACACAAAGTTTCGGTGATAATTACACAAAAGGAATACATTTGCAAAAACTGGTGCACAAAAATCACAGCGTGATATTATAAAAGCAAAGCAATGTCAAGATAACTTTCTGTGTGTCAGCGTAGAAATCATACACCTTAGAAAGAATAGAGGATAAACATAAACTTAGGATGATCAGCAAGAACATATTGGGCTCACAGCTACGGGGGGAACAGGATCTGACACAGGACAACCAGCCTGACCACAAAAACCGCACGGGGAGGGGGCCGCCATGCAGGCCTGGAGGAGCTGTGGGAGAAGAAAGACTTTGACATCCTCATCTCAACCACAAAGACAGGCGCCTGTCATTCTTCTGTTTATAGGCTCTCCGTAAGGGCCGCATTCCCTTTCCAGGACCATAATGGATATGCCTGTCCTGGGAAAGGAATCCGGGTAATAAGCCACTCCATCACATGTCCAGGTATAGGCTCTCTGCAGTGAGAAGCCCATGACGCGCTGTCATCTCTCTCAGGCAGTCAAGCTACGTGGTTAGTCCCTTTCACAGAGTTCCTGTTTTTACCAGAACAGTTCAGCAGACCCAAAGTTACAGGTTGCGGCTCAGCAGAGCCAAAGTTGCAAGTTACATCTTAGCAGAGCCAAAGTTAAAAGTTTCCTCTCAGCAGAGCCAAAGTTCTAAGTCACCTCTCCGCATTTCACATTACCCTTCATTTTCTCACATACCATCGATATAGTAAGTAATCACAAAGCAAATAACTCATTTCAGGAAAACCAAATTCTAAGAAAATTTACAGGTTAAAAATCAACAATTTCTTCTTGTTATTTCAGATGGCTTGGGTTTTGCCAATTCTTCCAGAAGCGTAGGGTTGCTCAGTCACCACAGAGGGGTTCAGGGTATTCCCAGCAGGCTCCTTGCTGCTTTGTGGGGTGGCCGAGGTTGAGAACTGCTCCTTAGGGGGAGCGTCTTCACCTTTGCAGCCTGGAGGTCCACAGCATCATTGGGGAAACTTCAGATCTCTCCTCCCTGGGTGCTTTTTTTGTCATCAGTCCCACATCTGTGTAATTATTTAAATTAAGAGCATTCCAGTCATCGCCCACTGTCTGCTGAGTGAATGAATGAACATGTGCATGAATGAAGGAGTTTCTGCTTTCTTGGGGGGGGATGAGCTGTACACTCTGAAACGTTCCATTTTGGAGGGATTATGAAACAGCCCCAGAAACAATAAGATCGCAAAGCCAGGGTGGTCTGGGTGGCCCCTGGATTTCCCCTCCTGTCTTGCGAGTTCAAGCCAGTAGAAGGAACAGTTCCCATTCCAGAATCCCACCCAACTGCTGAGGCATTGCTCATTCTGACCTGAGGATGCAGGGCAGAGCAGAGGAGGCAGGGGAGGAAGGTGGGCTCCAGACAGCAGCCAAGTGCGCACGGACAGATATTGGCAAAGGAGCACAATTAGCAAATGCAGAAAACGAGCAGGAGCCAGAGGGGCAGCCTCTCTGTGGAGCTCAGACCTGCTGGGGCCTGAGCCAGCCCTCGGCGCTGCTGCCTACACATGCACACATGCACATGGATGTATGCACATACACTTACATGCATGTGCACCACATATGCATAGATGCACACACACATACACGCACATACACACAAGCACACACACCCCTACAGACAGACGGATAGACCTTCAGTGACCTCTCCTGTCCATCTTCCTTCCAGAATGTCACTGAGAAGCAAAAGGCTTGTGAAACGGACCTGGCCAAAGCGGAACCGGCCCTGCTGGCCGCGCAGGAGGCTCTGGACACTCTGAATAAGGTAAAGGGTGGGGGGAAGAAAGGGGACCCCTGGCCCGGGGGGAGAGGAAGTGGCCTTCCCTGTTGACGTGGGTGGTGACGCGCTCACAGTGGCTTCCTTGAGGCATTGCCGAGGACCTGGCCCAAACTCCCATCGGACCCATCCTGTCTGTCGTTTGCAGAACAACCTGACAGAGCTGAAGTCCTTCGGGTCTCCCCCGGATGCTGTGGTCAACGTCACCGCTGCTGTCATGATCCTGACGGCGCCCGGAGGCAAGATCCCCAAGGACAAGAGCTGGAAGGCGGCCAAGATCATGATGGGCAAGGTGGACACCTTCCTAGACTCCCTGAAGAAGTTCGACAAGGAGCACATCCCCGAGGCCTGCCTGAAGGCCTTCAAGTGAGTTGGGGCCTCGAGGCTGGGCTGCCCTCCGATTCTCCAGCAGGTCAAGGTGGGGTGCTGAGGTGAAGCATGGCCCCAGCCTCCTGGGGCCTGTGGCTCAGAATCTAGGTAGCCCCTTCCCCATATAGCGCCCCAAGAACACAGCAGCAAGCTCAGCAGTGGGAACCCTCAGGCCACAGGTCTGTGAGAGAGGCCAGCCAGGCCCCACAGAGGTCGCCCCTGTGAGAGCAGCTGACCACATAGCACATGCATGCACACATGAATACATGTAGCCACAAATGCAGTGCGCACACACACATACAAAATGCACACACACATCACGTAGATACGCACATATACCTGTATATAAGTACACCTGTACATGCACACATAAATCCACATGCATGTACATGTGGATACATGTAGCCATGAATGCAATGCACGTAAATGCACACATTCACATGTATAGACATGCATGCACACATGAACATGTGTACCTGTGAATCCCATACATACAAAATGCACACATTCATATGTATACTTATATATGCACACATGAACAGGTGTACCTGTGAATCCCATACATACAAAATGCACACATGTGCACACATTCATATGTATACTTATATATGCACACATGAACAGGTGTACCTGTGAATCCCATACAGACATGCAAAATGCACGCATGTGCGCACACATGTACACACACAAGCACACACTTGCAGGCACACACAGTGAATGGTCACGTGCCTAAGGCCCTGCTATGCATCTTTCCTCTTTTCACTGGCCTGACCGTAAAGGTCATTCATCTGGAGGGACAGGACTGGCAGTGGCTCCCTCTGGGATGGCCTGTGGGACTTGGGAAGGGTGCCATGGGGACTCTGCCTTTCACCCCATAAATGTCAACATGCTGGCATTCTTAGGGTGCTCCAGTCTGTGAGTGCCCGGCCTGTCTCCCACCGAGGACCACACCCTATGACCCCAGCGACCCCAGCTAGGACCCCAGTACCTCCCAGCTCCCATATGGAAGGAAGAGGGTGGGATTACTGAAAAATATCTCATAAACATACAATAAAGTACAAGAGAATTAAACAAGAACACCTGTAGGGCTACCCTAGGGCGTTGCCACTATCAGTCACCATTTGATTATTTCTTTTCAGTCTTCATTCTAAGGTGTTTTTTTTTAGTTGAAGTGATTCTTCTGCCTCAGCCTCCTGAGAAGCTGAGACTACAGGCATGCACCACCACGCCTGGCTAAGAAGTGTTTTAATAACACAGGGAAAAGTGATTTTTGTGTGTGATAATATTAAGTAAAAACTGAAAGTGGAATAAATGTAGATATACGGTATTATTTGTTTTTTTCTGTTTTTCTTGAATTGGAATCTCGTTCTGTCACCCAGGCTAGAGCGCAGTGGAGCGATCCCAGCTCACTGCAACCTCCACCTCCCAGGTTCAAGCGATTCTCCTACCTCAGCCTCCTGAGTAGCTGGGATCACAGACACATACCACCACGCCTGGGTAATTTTTGTATTTTTAGTAGAGACGGGGTTTCACCATGTTGGTCAGGCTGGTCTCAAACTGCTGACCTCATGATCCGCCTGCCTCAGCCTCCCAAAGTGCTGGGATTACAGGCGTGAGCCACTGTACCCATCCTTACACCTTTAATCTTTAATCCCAGCACTTTGAGAGGCCAAAGCAGGAGAACTGTCTGAGCCTAGGCGTTCGAGACCAGCCTGGGCCACACAGAAAGACCTTGTCTCTACAAAAAATTTTAAAAATTAGCCAGTCGTGGTACGTGCCTGTAGTCCCAGCTATTCAGGAGGCTGAGGTGGGAGGATCACTTGAGCTCGGGAGGACAGAGGTGCTGTGAGCTGTGATCACACGTCACTGCACTCCAGCCTGGGTAACACAGTGAGACCCTGTCTCCAAAAAAAAAAAACCAGTAAATTTGATTTTCTTAACTTTATTGTGTATGATTTTACCATGTAGTAATCATAAGTTCTCAGCTTTTCCTGCTCTGGTGAATATTTGGGCTGTTTCCATTTTGCTGTTATAAATGAGGCCTCCATGAATGTCGTCTTCTGTCACCCCATAAGCTTCTGGACTGCCCCCTGCCCACACGGTCTGGCATGTGTTGGGAAATGCACCCTAATTTTAATAGTGGCCTACACAAAGCCTAAGTAGACCACAGCGAGAAATGATGGGCTGTGTTCCCAGCCTCAGTTCAAATGATGTTTCAGTTAACATTTTGGGCCGGGTGGTGGCTCATGCCTGTAATCCCAGCGTGAGCCAGTGCGCCTAGGCCGAGATGGGCAGATCACAAGGTCAAAAGATCGAGACCATCCTGGCCAACATGGTAAAACCCCATCTCTACTATAGTTACAAAAAAAATTAGCTGGGTGTGGTGGTGCATGCCTATAGTCCCAGCTACTCGGGAGGCTGAGGCAGGAGAATTGCTTGAACCCAAGAGGCAGAGGTAGCAGTGACCCAAGGTCATGCCATTGGGTCATGCCACTCGGGAGGTGGAGGCTGCAATGAGCCAAGATCGCTCCACTGCACTCCAGCTTGGGTGACAGAATAAGACTCCGTCTCAAAAAAAAAAAAAAATCATGTTGAATTGCCCGTTGAGATTTCTTTCTGCAGGCAGTTCGGTTGGTCATATCTAACAGTGTTGGTGTCATCTTTTAAAACACCGGTTTCTGGAGGGCCTAAGCCGCACCGTGGGCGTTCTTCTTGGTCCCTGTGTTGTCCCCACAGAGTGCGACACCGGCGGCAGCATCTCTTGTGCGCCTCATCCCTGTAACCTGATAGTTTCGGTCTCCCGGTGCCCAGCCCGTGGGGCAGTGGGAATGGGAGAGCGGAGCCGGTGAGGAGGGGTGGCCTCTAGGGCCTGTGTGAGTCCCAGCAGTGTCCCTCCAGAGCTGTGCCACCTTGGCCAAGACACTCAGCCTCTCTGGGCCCGCTTTGCCAGAGCAGGACGGGGTGACCACTCTGGCCCTCTGGTGTTCCCTTGCTAGGCCCTACCAAGGCAACCCGACGTTCGACCCCGAGTTCATCCGCTCCAAGTCCACGGCCGCCGCCGGCCTGTGCTCCTGGTGTATCAACATCGTTCGCTTCTACGAGGTCTACTGCGACGTGGCGCCCAAGAGGCAGGCCCTGGAGGAGGCCAACGCAGAGCTGGCAGAGGCGCAGGAGAAGCTGTCCCGGATCAAAAACAAGATTGCTGTAAGTGCCGGCTCCCTCCCGTCGCGCGAAACACTGGAGCCCCTGGCTCTCGCCGCCGGTCAATATCTCTGTTTAAAATGGGCCAGCATGGTGAATTATTCAGCAGTGTGAGAGGATGCAGGCGGAGGGAAGGGCCAGACGGGGCCGGGAGCTGCTTGGCATCCTTGGCCTCCATGCTCCAGAGGGCTCTCAGCCTTTGTGGGAGCCTCTTCCATACTCGGCGCTCACAGCGCCCAGCCCTGCTGCTGCTGCAGGGTGCTAGGAGGCCTCGGGGGTTTCCAGCACCTTTCCAACCTGGTTTTGCAGGAACTTAATGCCAACCTGAGCAACCTAACCTCAGCGTTTGAAAAAGCAACAGCTGAGAAAATCAAGTGTCAGCAAGAGGCCGATGCCACGAACAGGGTGATCTCACTGGCAAACAGGTATCGGCTCCTCCCGGGACCACGCTCCTTCTCTCAGAACCCCCTCCCCCCCGAGAGGGACAAGCCCACAGAAGGGACTTGGGAGGAAGGGGAGGGAGCCCAGGTGGAAGCAGCCAGGTTGCCACTTTCACTTTTTGAGCTCAAAGTAATTGGGATAAACGGTGGCCTCTTGCATAGTCAGTGGCCTCCACGAAATATGACCGCATGGTTCCAAGTGACCCACACTGGCAGGGAACGCTGTGTCCCACGGGCTTGCTCCGGGGTGTGACTCCGTCATAACCCACTCGCACCCACCATGTGGCTTCCGGGGTCATTTCACAGCCAGTGGACAGTCATCTCACAGGTCACATCACGGTTTGGGGCTCCAGAGGGGTGCTGTCCCCTAGGGATATGAAGCAAGATGACATGTGGATTTGCCACCTCAACTCTGTCAGCAGCCACATTTAAAAAGTACAGAGCCTGGCTGGGCATGGTGGCTCATGCCTGTAATCTGGCAGTTTGGGAGGCCAATGCAGGCAGATCACTGGAGGTCAGGAGTTCGAGACCAACCTGGACAACATGGTGAAACCCATCTCTACTAAAAATACAAAAATTAGCCAGGCGTGGCAGTGCGCAACTGTAGTCCCAGCACCTGCGGGGCTGAAGTGGGAGTTTGAAACCAGCCTGGGCTACATAGTGACACCCCATCTGTACAAAAAAAAAATTTTTAAGTACAAAGAAACAGTTGTAATCGTAATTTTATTTAACCCCAAATATCCAAAATATTATTTTAACACGTAACCAATATAAAAATTATCAGTGAGGGCCGGGCACGGTGACTCACGCCTGTAATCCCAGCACTTTGGGAGGCTGAGGTGGGTGAATCACCTTAGGCTTGGAGTTCGAGACTAGCCTGACCAACATGGAGAAATTCTGTCTCTACAAAAAATACAGAATTGGTTGGGCATGGTGGCTCATGCCTGTAATCCCAGCTACTCAGGAGGCTGAGGCAGGAGAATTGCTTGAACCCAAGAGGCGGAGGTAGCAGTGACCCAAGACCACAGCATTGCACTCCAGCCTGGGTAACAAGAGTGAAACTCTTATCTAAAAAAAAGAAATTATCAATGAGGTATTTTCAGTGGTTTTCATCCTGAGCCCTGAGATCCTGCATGGTGGTTTTTTTTTTTTTTTTTTGGAAACAGAGTCTCACTCTGTCACCCAGGCTGGAGTGCAGTGCCACGTTCTTGGCTCACTGCAATTTCCACCGCCCAGATTCAAGTGAAGTTGTGCGTCAACTTCCCAAGCAGCTGGGACCATAGAGGCATGCCACCACGCCCGGCTAATTTTTGTATTTTTAGTAGAGATAGGGTTTCACCATGTTGGCCAGTCTGGTCTCAAACTCCTGACCTCAAGTCATCCGCCCGCCTCACCCTCCCCAAGTGCTAGGATTATAGGCGTGAGCTGCCGTACCCAGCCCCTTCATGCCTTTTATACACAGAGAACATCTTAGGCCATGGTCCCACTGTTGGGAGCCGCAGGGCTGGCAGCTGCCTGCTGAAACAGCTCGGGAGTAGCCCTTTCCTGTTCTCACAAGGGAGCACTGGGAGCCTCAGCAGAGCCTGGGGCTGAGTCTGTTCCAGGCCCTCAGGCTGTGTTTTCTCCTCCCCAGTGTGGCCAGCACTGATGGGCCAGTGGTGAGCCGTTAGTGCCCCAGGCTGCATGAGGCTGAGGCCAGGGTGGTGCCCTGGGTCTGAGGGATTTGACTTCACCTGCCAAATGGAAGTGGTCTCTAGGTCACTGGGAAGTAAGGGCTGCTCAGATGGTGCCACAGACAGACTTCAAGGGCCCTAATGGGCGACCTGAATTTGGAACAAACCTGCCCATGCATTCAGACCCGTGGTGTGCCATTTAGGGTCAAGGACCAGCCCTCAAGCTGGTGGCCTAAGGAGCACGAGGCACATTCCTTGCAGGGCCAGGTGCCCTCTGAATGCCACATCATCCTGTGGCCACCATGGTCCCCACTTGGGCTCTGTCACCAGCTGGTCGAGATGGTGCTCAGTGGTGTCTGGCAGCATCTTCAGCACAGGGGAGAGGTGACCAGATGGCATTAGCCATCGCTGGGTGTCAACGCAGGAGACCTGGGGAGGGAAACAGCATTCCCAGCGGCTGCCAAGAAGCTTATTTTCTTTTTCTTTTGAGACGAAATCTTGCTGTGTCACCCAAGCTGGAGTGCAGTGGCCCAATCCTGGCTCACTGCAATCTCTGCTTCCCAGGTTCAAGCAATTCTCCTGCCTCAGCCTCCCGAGTAGCTGGGACTACAGGCACCCACCACCATGCTGGCTAGTTTTTGTATTTTTGGTAGAGATGGAGTTTCAGCATGTTGGCCAAGCTGGTCTGGAACTGCTGACCTCAAGTGATCTGCCTGCCTCGGCCTCCCAAAGTGCTGGGATTACAGGTGTGAGCCACCGTGCCCGGCCCAAAAGCATGATTTGGATTTCTCTAAAGCATGTCTTCCCCAAAACTCCCCAAAAGCATTTTCATCTGAGCCACTGAGCTAGCTGCAGACGTGAAACTCCGAAGGTTCGCGGAGGTGTAGAGGTGGAGGCTTGTCCGGTCCAGTCCCCTCACTCATGCAGATGTGTTTGATTTCCTCTCGTTCCGCTTCAGGCTAGTGGGAGGGTTAGCATCAGAAAACGTCCGCTGGGCTGAGTCCGTGGAGAGCTTCAAACACCAGGGGATCACGCTGTGCGGGGACGTCCTGCTCATCTCAGCCTTCGTGTCCTACGTGGGCTACTTCACCAAGAAATACCGAAACGAGCTGATGGAGAAATTTTGGATCCCTTACATACATAACTTAAAGGTAAGGAGTGGAGTCCTGGCCGAGCGTGGTGGCTCACGCCTGTAATGCCAGCACTTGATGAGGCCAAGGGAGGCAGATTACTTGAGGCCAGGAGTTTGAGACTAGCCTGGCCAACATGGTGAAACCCCATCTCTATTAAAAATATTTTTTAAAAAATTAGCCAGGCGTGATGTTGGGCGCCTTAATCCCAGCTACTTGGGAGGCTGAGGCAGGAGAATCGCTTGAACCTGGGAGGCAGAGGTTGCAGTGAGCAGAGATTGTACCACTGCACTACAGCCTGGGCAATAGAGCAAGACCCCATCTAAAAAAAAAAAAAAAAGTTCTGTTCATTGCTCAGGAAATCTGAGGAGGTCCCAGCAAGCAGAACCAAATGGCACCTTGGCTTCCGTGATAAGACTTCAGCCCCGTGGAGGTTTATAATGTGGCGCAGTGGCCAGGCGTGGTGGCTCATGCTTGGAATCCCAGCACTTTGGGAGGCTGAGGCAGGCGGATCATCTGAGGTCAGGAGTTCAAAACCAGCCTGAGCAACACAGTAAAACCTATTCTGTACTAAAAGTACAAAAATTAGCTGGGCGTGGTGGCGGGTACCTGCAATTCCCAGCTACTCGGGAGGCTGAGGCAGGAGAATCGCTCAAACCCAAAAGGCAGAGATTGCAGTGGGCTAAGATCGCGCCAGTGCACTCCAGCCTGGGTGACACAGTGAGACTCTGTCTGGAAAAAAAGAAAAAAAAAAAGAACGTGACCGGGTGCTGCTGTGCTGACATCGTTTCTGGCCGAGTTGCAAAGCTGCTCTGTGCGGAGTGATGGAAATGGCTGGCTTCTGTCTCCCGGTCACCCTGCTGGCCCGCCCCTAACTGCAGAACCAGAACATTTTTTGGAGAGCTGTTTCCTAGTAATAAGGTCGCAACACCCCGTCTAAGAAAGCATGCCTCCCTGGGCAGGTCCCCATCCCCATCACCCATGGCCTGGATCCCTTGAGCCTGCTGACGGATGATGCAGATGTGGCCACCTGGAACAACCAGGGCCTCCCCAGCGACCGCATGTCCACCGAGAACGCCACCATCCTGTGTAACACCGAGCGCTGGCCGCTGATCGTGGACGCCCAGCTCCAAGGAATCAAGTGGATCAAGAACAAATACGGGAGTGAACTGAAAGCCATCCGCCTGGGACAGAAGAGGTGTGTACGGTGGCAGGACCTGGGCCGAAGCTCCCCCACCGCCAATTTCACATTTGTTCAGTGGATGGGTGGGTCGTTAAATACGAGTACTGGCCCACAGGTTTTTAATTTGGCCTGGGGACAGCACCAGGAGTAAGGAATGAAATTAGGAGCTCTCTTCCCTTCCCCTCTCCCCACCACCCGCTGCTCCTACAGGGAAAGGAGAGTGAGTCGGAGGCTCAGGCCTGGGGTTTCCTCCCACTTGGCCATTAGCTGGCTGGGAGGCTTCAGGCCCGTCATGTTCTTGGCTCTCATGGTCTGTGTTCCCATCACAGATGAGAAACAAAGGCTGTAACAGCTCAAGGACAGTGTTGCCCTGCCTGCCTTCCTATCGGTGCTGGAAAATCCAGTGAGGTGTGGATATGACAATCTTTGCCTCTGTGGCCATAAAGCTACTCAGAGCTGCTTCCAGGCCGGGTGCGGTGGCTCACACCTCTAATTCCAGCACTCTGGGACGCCGAGGCAGGAGGATTGCTTGAGCTCAGGCGTTTGAAATTAGCCTGAGCCACACAGACCTCGTCTCTATAAAAAATGAACAAAAAAACGTAGTTGGGTGGGTGTGGTGGCATGTGCCTCTAGTCCCAGCTACTCAGGAGGCTGAGATGGGAGCATCACTGGAGCCTGGGAGGTCACGGTTGCCGTGAACCCTGCTCATGCCACTGCCCTCCAGCCTGGGCGACACAATGAGACCTTGTCTCAAAATAAACAAAACTGCTTCCATTTTCATCTGCATTCCCATGAGAGCCTGTGGGCGGTTTACAAAGGAGCCTCTCAGCTCCTTTCAGGAAAGGGTGCGCTGGTGGGAACAAGCTGTGGGCTCCTGGGTCGCCCCTTGTTTTGCACTGTCTCGCTCAGAGGGTGGGGGCCGCTGGTCGGCGTGTGTACACCGTTCCGTCACAAGGCCCTCTGCCGTGAACTGACTTCCATGCTGTGCCTGCAGCTACCTGGACATAATCGAGCAGGCCATCTCTGAAGGGGACACCTTGCTCATTGAGAACATTGGCGAAACCGTGGACCCCGTGCTGGACCCGCTCCTGGGCAGGAACACGATTAAAAAGGGAAAGTGAGTTGTTTCCACCTCTGTGGCTTGAGCCAGGTAATCGGGCCGAGGCCTGGGCGTGTGCATATAGAGGAAACGCCCGGAGTTTCCTCCGCTTGCCTGGTAAGTAGCAGGGGCTTTGACAAAATGCCAACTGGCGGGAAGGAGCCCCAGCTCCCGAGGAAAGGTTGCAAAGAGGGGCCACATCCCAATTAGGAATATCCACACCAGCATTTTATCAGGAATCACCTCCAGATGGTGAGGCTTAGAGGCGATGTCTTTCTTCTTTCTGTTCTTACTCATTTTGCAAATTTTGGGACTGCACTACCTTTAAAAATTCATGTGAAATTCACATAACAAAAAATTAACTATCTTAAAGTGCACAATTCGAGAGCGTTTCGTATGCTTACGATGTTGTGCAGACGCCACATCCATCCATTTCCACGTTTTCACCATCCCGGAAGGAAGCCCCATACACACCATCATTCTTCGTCCCCTCCCTCCTGAGCCCTGGACATCCACTGGTCTGCTTTCTGTGTCTGTGGATTTGCCTTTTCTGGACACGTCACCTGAATAGAGTCACGTAGCACATGTGTTTTTGTGTCTGGCTCTTTTTACTCAGTTTTGTTCTGTTCTTTGAGATGGACTCTCGCTCTGTCACCCAGGCTGGAGTGCAGTGGTACAGTCTCTGCTCACTGCAGCCTCTGCCTCCTGGGGTCAAGTGATTCTCGTGCCTCAGCCTCCCAAGTAGCTGGGATTACAGGCACATGCCACCACGCCTAGCTTATTTTTGTATTTTTAGTAGAGATGGGGTTTCACCATGTTGGCCAGGCTGGTCTCGAACACCTGACCTCAGGTGATCCACCTGCCTTGGCCTCCCAAAGTGCTGGGATGACAGGCATGAGCCACGGCATCGGGCCTTTACTTAGCATGTTTTGGGGGTCATGGGTGTGGTTGCATGTGTCAATACTTCATTCCTTTTCATGGCAGAATAATATTCCACTGTTGTACGGCTGTACACATTTTATTGACTCATCAGCTGATGCCTGGAGTTTGTATTACTCATTTTATAATTTTAAAAAATTAAATCTTTAAAAACGTAAATGTCAGAGCTGACAGGGGCCACCTTTAAAGCAGAGATGCCTGCAGAACCCAGAACGGGGGTGGCAAATCAGCGTGCTGAGGCCCTAGACTCTGGGAAGAGCCTGGTGTGAGTGCCGAGGGGTGAAACTAGCCGGGGGCCCCTCAAAGTGAGCCCAGCTACAAAGAGGGGACAGCAGGACATAGAGCCGGAGGGACACACCCCTGCCCCTGACAGTGGATGAACAGGCCCAGGGTTTCATTCCTGGGAGCTTCCAGAATGGACTGGTGCTGAAAATGGTTCCGGGTGGAGGCTGGGCAGAGGGTTTCTACTGGGGCCCCCAGGGGAGCACAGCGTGCAGCCAGAGGGGCATAAACCCCACTGCGAAAATGAGCCCGACCCCCACCCCCTCCGCCTCGAGGAAAGAGCAAGGGCATCTCCCAGAAAGGCCCGAGTCCCGGGCCAGGGAGGAGGAACAGATGAGGAGAGGCTCAGTGCTCATCCAGGAGCAGGAGGAGGGTTGGAGGTGGCGGCCTGGCGGGGGTGAAAGGCGGTCCGTGCTTGCGAAGGCCCCCTCACCCTTCCTCCGCCACCCGCCAGGTACATCAAGATCGGCGACAAGGAGGTAGAGTACCACCCCAAGTTCCGCCTGATCCTGCACACCAAGTACTTCAACCCGCACTACAAGCCGGAGATGCAGGCCCAGTGCACCCTCATCAACTTCCTGGTCACCAGGGACGGACTTGAGGACCAACTCTTGGCCGCTGTGGTGGCCAAAGAGCGTCCAGATCTAGAACAGCTGAAGGTAACCGCGTCGAGGTCGGGTCACACGGGAGGCAGGGCTGTCCCACGCAGAGGGGGCCTGGTCTCTGTAAGGGTCCCTGGTCACCGTGCAGGTCCCTGGTCTCCGTGAGGGTCCCCGGTCTCCGTGTGGGTCCCTAGTCACCGTGTGGGTCCCCGGTCACCATGAGGGTCCCTGACCAGGGCTGCCAGCCCCATGTGTGTCATTGCTTCTCTCAGTGTGTCCCTGTGGCATTGCAGCCTCTCATATGACAGAAAGCATCATTTCCTTCCCCAGTGGCCCCCTCTTCCAGCTCCCAAATTTACTTCTAAATCACATGACCTTGTTGCTTAAAGAGCACAAGTCGCTGTGGTCCTCAGAGGGCTCTAAGCTCCAAAGCGCTTCCCCGAGAGAATGGCCTGGCTGCCAGCCCTTGCGCCCGCCATGTCTCCGGACTGCCTGTCTCTGTCCTTTCCCCGGTAGTCTCCGTGACAGGAAGCCTCGAGGCTGGGAGCAGGATGCTTCTTGCATGATTCTGTTTAGATGAAACGTCCAGAATAGGGAAATCCACACCGAAAGCAGACTAGTGGGTGTCTAGGGCTCAGGAGGAAGGTGGACTGAAGAATAGTGGGTATGGGGCTTCCTTCTGGGGTAGTGAAAATGTGGAACTGAGGCTGGGCATGGTGGCTTACTCCTGTAATCCCAGCACTTTGGGAGGCCAAGGCAGACAGATTAAAAGGTCAGGAGTTCAAGACCAGCCTGACCAACATGGTGAAACCCCATCTCTACTAAAACTACAAAAGTTAGCTGGGCGTGGTGGCTCGTGCCTGTAATCCCAGCTACTCGGGAGGCTGAGGCAGGAGAATTGCTTGAACCAGAGGGGCGGAGGTTGCAGTGAGCCAAGATCTCACCACTGCACTCCAGCCTGGGCAATATAGCAAGACTCCGTCTCAAAAAAAAAAAAAAAGAAAGAAAATGTGGAACTGGACAGATGTGGTGTTTGCACAACATTGTGAGTGCACTAAACACTCTTGAATTGTGTACTTAAATATGGTTAATTTTATGTTATGTGAATTTTACATGAAATTTTACATGCCGGGACATGGGCCTTCTGGGAGATGGACCTGTTCTTTCCTTGGTTGTGGGGGTGCTGGGCTCATCTTCGCAGCGGCGTTTACGCCCCTCTGGCTGCACGCTGTGCTCCCCAGGTGCCCTGACAGAAACCCTCTGCTCGGCCTCCACCCAGACCCATTTCCAACACCAGTCCATTCTGGAAGTTCCCGGGACTGAAACCCAGGACCTGCTCATGCACTGTTGGGGGGTGCTTCTCTCCCGCTCTACACCCTGCTCCCCAGAGGGGCTCCGCTTCTGCAGCCCCTGACCTCGTTCCTCCTGCACAAAGCCTGGGCTTTGGCTCAGCTACACAGCCACCCAAGGGGGGGCCAAGTGCCTGGCGGACAGAGCCAGGCCTTGCAGTGCCAACTGCGCCCTCCCTTGCAGGCGAACCTCACCAAGTCTCAAAACGAATTTAAGATTGTTCTGAAAGAGCTAGAAGATGCACTCCTGGCCCGTCTGTCGGCTGCGTCGGGGAACTTCCTGGGAGACACAGCCCTGGTGGAGAATCTGGAGACCACCAAGCACACAGCCATTGAGATCGAGGAGAAGGTCAGAGCTGCCTTGGTGATGCGTCCTGGTTGCCGGGCCATGGGAGGCTGGGCTGTGGGCGATGGGTGCCTCCCCCACGAGCAGGGAGAAAGCAGCTTCAGTCATAAGCGCCCGAGCCGGTCCAGGGCAGGACAAGGGGCCCAGACTCCCATCCTGCACCCAGCTGCCACTCAGAGCCCTTGGGTGGCTTCCCAGGGAGCCAGGGTGGTGGCTGGTAATGAGCCCACCTGCTCATGGCACTGCCCAGCTGCTGTGTGGTTCAAGCCCCTTTTGTTTGTGTTGAGGTGGTGGAGGCAAAAATCACAGAAGTTAAAATCAACGAGGCAAGAGAAAGCTACCGCCCGGCCGCGGAGAGGGCATCTCTGCTCTACTTCATCCTGAACGACCTCAACAAAATCAACCCCATCTACCAGTTCTCCCTCAAGGTGGGGCTGCATCTGGGCTCCACAGCCAGGCCTGTTGCCTGCACAGCTGTAGGGCAGTACCAGGCCACCCTCAGAGGGCAGACCTGATCCAGCCTGCAGATGGGGCAGCTAGGGGTCCCCATCAATCCTCTGCCTACTCTCCCCAGGAGAGGGTATGGGCTGCTCCCTCCTCTCTGCTCTTCCCCTGGTACCTCCAGGCACCCCCTACCTACTCAAACTGGATGGCCGGACGTGGTGGCTCACTCCTGTAATCCCAGCACTTTGGGAGGCCGAGGCGGGTGGATCATGAGGTTAGGAGTTCAAGACCAGCCTGGCTAACATAGTGAAACCCTGTCTCTACTAAAAATACAAAAATTACCCAGGTGTGGTGGTGCGCACCTGTAATTCCAGCTACTCGGAAGGCTGAGGCAGGAGAATCGCTTGAACCCAGGAGGCGGAGGTTGCAGTGAGCCAAGATCACGCCACTGCACTCCAGCCTGGGTGACAGAGCTAGACTCTGTCTCAAACAAAACAAACTGGGGCCACCACAGGCAGCAGGGAGCGGTGACGGGGAGCGGTGACGGGGAGCGGTGGCGGGAGCGGTGGCGGGCTCCATCCCTGTACGCCTCCATGGCTCTTGATGGCGGCTCCCCAGGCCTTCAACGTCGTGTTCGAGAAAGCCATCCAAAGGACCACCCCTGCCAGCGAGGTGAAGCAGCGGGTGATCAACCTGACGGATGAGATCACCTACTCCGTCTACATGTACACAGCCCGGGGGCTCTTCGAGAGGGACAAACTCATTTTCCTGGCACAAGTTGCGTTTCAGGTAATGTCTAGCATCGCTGCTCCAAGTGTGGTCTGTGGACCAGCAGCGTCTGTGCGCCCCGGGAGCTTTGTGGAAAGGCAGATTCTTGGGGCCCCCACCCAAACCTGGTGAATTCAAACCCACATTTCAGCAACACCCAGGTGATTATGAAGTCTGGGATGTGTGATGTGGAATAAGCCTGGGGCTCTCTGAGTCTATAATAGGGAAGTTGGCACCGTGGTCCAGTAGGAGCTGGTGAAGGGGAGGTCCGGTGAGGAGAATTTCACAACAAAGTGTCATTTTACATTTAAGTTGTACTGATTAAACAGTCCTGCATTTGTGCTTAGCCCACTGTGGGCTGAGTGATGTTTCTTAGGAAATAAATGTATGAATAAAAATTCCTTCTGTTTATACAGTCCTGCTAAAATATTTAAAGATTTGCATTCTCTGAAATCGATTAAACAGCCTTAGTCCATTGTGTGCTGCTGTAACAGAATACCTAAGGCTGGGGAATCTATATTTTTTCTTTTTTTTCTTCTTCTTCTTTTTTTTTTTTTTTTTTTAACCAGTGTCATGTGATACTAGGTAATCTATAAACAATAGAAATGTATTTCTCATGGTTCTGGGGTCCAGGAAGTTCCGTATGAAAGTGCCGGCATCTGGCAAGGGCCTTCCTGCTGTGTCATCCCATGGTGGAAGGCTAGAGGGCGAGAGAGAGCACAAAAGGGGCCAAACTCCTCCTTGTGTAATAAACTCACTCCCTTGATCATGGCATTAAGCCACTCACTGTGCTGTCATGGCCCAGTCACCTCTCATGAGGCCCCACGCCACAACACTGCTGCACTGAGGAGTCAGTTTCCCACATATGCTTTTTGGGGAACGCATTCAGACCACAGCACAGCCCCTCTGCAGTTTTGTTTACGCTGTGCTGTAAGGATGGTTGGAAACACTAGTCTTTGCTGTTGCTGCTTCTGCTGCTATTTTGAGACAAGATCTCATTTGTCACCCAGGCTGGAGTGCAGTGGTGCAATCACAGCTCACTGTAGCCTTGAATTCCTGGATTCAGGAAATCCCCCCACTTTAGCCTCCTGAGTAGCTGGGACTACAGACATATGCCACCATGCTTGGCTAATTCTTTAGTTTTTTAAAATTTTTTAATTTAATTTTTTTTTTTTTTTTTTTTTTTTTTTTAAGTAGAGGCAAAGTCTCACTATGTTGCCCAGGCTGGGCTTGAACTCCTGGGCTCAATCGATCCTCCTGCCTCACCCTCCCTATAGCTGGGAATACAAGTGTACACTGCCGTGCCTGGCTAATTTTTAAAGATGTTTTTACAGAGACAGGGTCTCGCTGTATTCAGGTTGGGCAACACTAACTGTGTAAATAGGGTAGGCATCAGTGTAAACCTAGCTGCTTTCTTTTCTTTTCTTTTTTTTTTTAGACAGAGTCTCACTCTGTCACCCAAGCTGGAGTGCAATGGCATGATCTCACTGCAATGTCTGCCTCCCGGGTTCAAGCTATTCTCATGTCTCACCCTCCGGAGTAGCTTGGGATTACAGGCGCCTGCCATCACACCCAGCTAATTTTTGTATTTTTAGTAGAGACAGGGTTTCGCCGTGTTGGCCAGGTTGGTCTTGAACTCCTGACCTCAGGTGATCCACCCGCCTCGGCCTCCCAAAGTGTGAGCATTACAGGCATGAGCCACTGTGCCTGGCCTTAAGCCTAGCTTTCAGTTCAAACTCAGACTTTGAATTAACAGGATCCATATAATGAAGATTCCTTTTACATGTGAATCTCCGAATCATAGGTTCACTGTGAGATTTTCTTCTGGCTGAGAGGTCATTGGGATAAGAGCTGATTTTCCAGGGTAGAAAGCATTCTCTTCGGGCCCAAAGAATGTTTTGTTTGACCAAAAGAAAGTGTCTGGCTCAGGAAGAAACACTCTATGGGATCCGAAAAACAGACCCTTTGGGCACTTGACTGAGGAGATGGCAGTAACCATTACCCCTGCTCCCAGCCACCTGCTGCCCATCTAAGACAGAGGGTGCCAGGTTAGCTGCCCAATACACCACTTTAAAGTGGCCCAGACCCTGCCCACAGGAGGTCCAGAGGGCTGGCATGTACAGGTGAGAAGATGGCATGGAATAGGACCCAGCGTTCCACTCCTGGGCACACACCCACAGACCTGAAAACAGGTGCCCAGCATCTGTCTAGAGTCCTGTACACCAGCATTCACAGTAGCATTAGTCACAGCAGCCAAAAGCCAGATGAGGCCAGGCACTGTGGCTCATGTCTCTAATCCCAACATTTTGGGAGGTCAAGGCAAGAGGATCACTTGAGGCTGTTTGAGACCAGCCCAGTCAATATAGCAAGACCCCATCTCTACAAAAAAAGAAATAGCTAGGTAACGTGATGCATGCCTGTAGTCCCAGCTACTCGGGAGGCTGGAATGGGAGGATCACTTGAGCCCAGGAGTTGAAGGCTGCAGTGAGCTATGATCACAGTACTACACTCCAGCCCGGGCAATGGAGCAATACCCTATCTCTAAAAAATAACAAGGCCGGGTGTGGTGGCTCTCACCTGTAATCCCAGAACTTTGGGAGGTCAAGGCGGGCAGATCACTTGAGGCCAGGAGTTCAAGACGAGCCTGGCCAACATGGCGAAACCCTGTCTCTACTAAAAATGCAAAAATTAGCTGGGCGTAGTGTTACATGCCTGTAATCCCAGCAACTTGGGAAGTAGAGGCAGGAGAATCACTTGAACACAGGAGATGGAGGTTGCGGTGAGCCGAGACTGTGCTACTGTGCTCCAGCCTGGGAGATACAGTAAGACTCTGTCTCAAAAAAATAACAATAAATAATAAAAATAAAATTTTTTAAAAAGCCAGCCAATTCACAATAGCCAAGCAACGTCTGTCCATCAGTAGATGAATGGAGAACCCAGTGTGGTTATATTCAAGAAGAGGTTATGACTCGGCCTCACAGAGGAAGGGCGTTCTGATATGTCCACCATGTGGATGAATCTCAGAAGCATGATGCTAAGTGAAAGATGCTGGAAGCACAGCGTGGGCTTCCATTTGTAGGAAGCATCCAGAACTGGTGCATCCCTAGACAGAAGGCAGATGAGTGGCTCTCAGAGGCGAGGGGAGATGGGGGTGGTAAGGGGGTAACAAAATTCCTGGAAGTAGATAGTGCTGGTGGTTGTGAACGTGTGAGATGCCGCTGAGCTGTACACTAAAATATGATTCAAAGAGTCAAGTTTTTTTTTTTTTTTTTTTTGAGACAGAGTCTCACTCCGTCACCAGGCACCAGGCTGGAGTGCAGTGGCGCGACC
>PVKV010009455.1:34475-81186 GCA_004027835.1 Alouatta palliata
TTTTTTTTTTTTTTTTTTTTTTTTTTTTTGAGATAGACTGGCTCTGTTGTCCAGGCTGGAGTGCAATGGCATGATCTCGGCTGACTGCAACTTCTGCCTCCCGGGTTCCAGTGATTCTCCTGCCTCAGCATCTCCAGTAGCTGGGACTGCAGGCGCACACCACCACGCTCAGCTAATTTTTTTGCGTTTTTAATAGAAACAGGGGTTCACCATGCTGGCCAAGCTGATCTCAAACTCCTGACCTCAAGTGATCCACCCCTCTAGGCCTCCCAAAGTGCTGGGATTACAGGCGTGGGCCACCGCGCCCGGGCAAATGGTCAATTTTGTGGTATGTGTGTGTCACCACAACTTAAAAAGTGAGACGAGGTAAAGATAAAATTTTGTCTCAACCCGAAGAAGCAGGGCAGCACTCCCCCTGCAGGCCGGGAGTGTGGACTCCTCTCTGGGTCGGCGCGCGTCTTCAGGGCTGCCGACGCGTTACTGGCCACATTGTGTCCCTCTGTGTTCCCCCAGGTCCTGTCCATGAAGAAGGAGCTGAACCCGGTGGAGCTGGATTTCCTCCTGCGTTTCCCTTTTAAGGCTGGGGTGGTCTCACCGGTGGACTTCCTGCAGCACCAAGGCTGGGGCGGGATCAAGGTTTGTCTTTAGACGTTGCACGTGGTGTGTGCTTCCTTCCCGCCATAGAGCATCTCCGGCTGGTGCTGCGGGTGTTCACAAGGCCGGAATACCAGGCTCCGTGGCCCGCAAAATTCAGTAAAGCAAGGAGGCCTCACAGATGGGGATAGAGACCAAGATGGCTGGCTGCCAACTCACAGATAGCTCTGCATTCCTATGGGGAATGTGACATGTCTTAGGTCCCTGAGGCCTGGACACCGCAAGCAGAGAGTGACATCCTCTGGGGGCTAAAAGCGGCCCCAGGGCATGTCCTTCCCCTCCCCTTATCACTCCTGGCCTCCCCCAGCTTCCCCTCCTCCCAGCGTAGGGAAGCACCAAATGAAATGGTTGTTCTTTGGATTCACATAGTCAGGGACCCCCGAGTCTCAAGGTCTGTTCAAAAAGACCTGAAGAAGGTTGTCCCCTGAGCTAGAATGGCCCCATTTCCGGAGACCCCTAGATCAGCAGCCCCTAGCGACCCCACGCCTCATGTCCCCAGAGTGGACCCCACCGAGAAGGCTCCCAGCACTCTCCTGGGCTGCCCGAGCTGGGCACGGACAGCTGGTGCTTTGGTGGCAAGCGTCTCGGGCTTTCTTATCCCAGGGCCCCAGGGTCCTCAGAGGGCAGTGGCCTCTCTCCTCCTGGAATGAACTGTAAAGGAAGGCTCTAGGGACCCGGGTAAGTGGGAAGAGTCACAGGGCCCGCTGCCTCCACCCCTAGGCCCTCTCGGAGATGGATGAGTTCAAAAACCTGGACAGTGACATCGAAGGATCTGCGAAGCGCTGGAAGAAGCTGGTGGAGTCGGAAGCCCCCGAGAAGGAGATCTTCCCCAAGGAGTGGAAGAACAAGACAGCGCTGCAGAAGCTATGCATGGTTCGCTGCATGAGGCCGGACCGCATGACCTACGCCGTCAAGTGAGTGTCCGCAGCCCCCGGGGGTCGGGCCTGGTGGAAACTCCGCCCAGTTGCTCTGCCGGACCCTCTGCAGACTTGAGCTGATCCCCGAACTACTTTCTTCTCCCCATTTTACGGAGGAATGAAACGGGGCTCAGAGGGGCTAAGTCATGTCACACCAAGTTCTTCCAGGACAGAGGCAGGATTCCACCCTGGGCCGGTGACTCCAGTCCTGAGTTCATGTTAACCCGTAATGTCTCAGACATTAAGACATCATTAGAGGAGCCCCTTGTCCCTCACTAACCTGACTGAGGAGGGTGCCCTGCGATACCCGATAGGAAGAAAAGACTCCCCACATAAGCCTCCTAGATGGAAAGTAATTTTTTTTTTTTTTTTTTTTTTTGAGATGGAGTTTCGCTCTTGTTGCCCAGGCTGGAGGGCGATGGCGCCATCTTGGCTCACTGCAACCTCCACCTCCTGAGTTCAAGTGATTCTCCTGCCTCAGCTTCCCGAGAACTGGGATTACAGGCATGCACCACCATGCCCGGCTAATTTTGTATTTTTAATAGAGACAGGGTTTCTCTATGTTGGTCAGGCTGGTCTCGAACTCCTGACCTCAGGTGATCCACCCGCCTCTGCCTCCCGGAGTGCTGGGATTACAGGCATGAGCCACTGTGCCCAGCCAAGGAAAGTAAAATGTGAATTGAGGACGTGAATGTGTACCGTGGCCATAAAAATGGGGTCCTTTGAGGATGTTTTGTGGGAGAAAACAGTGGCAAAACCATTAGCATGCGAGGACTTTGAGCCCCTTGGTGGCAAAATGTAAAGTCAATCAAAGTATATTCACATGGCTAGTTTGCAAGAGAACCGTTCTGATTGCATCAACAATTTCTCCAGACCTGAAACCCTCCCGCGCTGGAAGGACGGGCTGTTGAAGGAAGGAGGTGAAGTTTGGCACAGAAACGAGCCTCAGGTCCGTCCTTGGAGCACCTGTGGCCTGCCTGGCTTCTTCCCTTTTCATTTTTCCAAGTAGCCTGAAAGCAGCCAGGTTTCCCAAAAGACACTCATGTCCTTCACAGAATTCCCCTCTGGCAGCCAGGTGCAGTAGCTCATGCCTATAATCCCAGTATTTTGGGGAGGACCACTTGAACCCAGGAGTTTGAGACCAGCCTGGGCAACATAGTGAGACCCCGTCTCTACAAAAAAAATCTAAAAATGAGCCAGGTGTGGTGGTGTGCACCTGTAGTCCCATCTACTCAGGAGATTGAGGTGGGAGAATCACTTGGGTCCAGGAGGCAGAGGCTGCAGTGAGCCGTGATCACGCCGCTACATTCTAGCCTGGGTGACAGAGCGAGACCCTGTCTCAAATAAATCAGAAAAAAAGAATTTCCCTCTGACAAAGCAGAGGCCTGACTTCCAGGAGTGAGTTTAGTTTTGCTTTGTGTCGTCAGACAGGAGAGGACAGGGACTGGGAGTGGTGGGCATGAGGGGGCGGAATGAAGCCAGAGTCACTGTGATGCAAGAGGGCAGTGAGGTCCAGGGAGAAAGCTGGCCGCGTCCCACACCCAGAGCTGGAGGAAGCGGGCTCAGAGTTTGGGAAATGCCAAGGTCAAGGTCACTTGACCATCACAGCAGGAACACCCTCTCCTGTGGGAGCGTGCAGCATGTTTGGATCCAGCATGCGTCTGATTCCTCGTCCAGAAGATGAGGTGAGCTTCCCCATCTCCTGAGAGCTTCTGAGAATCGCCTAAGTTAGCCTGTGTGACTGCACTCTGGCCACCTAAAAGAAGGAAACCACCACCCACTGCGGACGCATTTGGGTGCTTTGTGGTGGCCTGAACCATCCCAAACACCCGTGAGCCCAGCTCATCCCTCAGCTTTGACATGTTTCACATTTCCGTGGCATGAAACAAAGCAGATTTACCGCCCTAATTACATAGGGAGGAGGTCGTTTAGAAGCAAGGAGATTCAGACAAGTGGGGCTAATAACAAAGCCAGCACTGGCCAGGGGCATCTCACGTCAGGCTCTGTTCGAAGCATTGACAGTCCGGGGAGCACTTCCACACTCACAGGTCACAGGTCACGGGCACTGGGGGGCAGGCCAGGCCACGCCCGATGCACAACACAAGCTCTGGCACACGGCACCTGCCAGTTTCCATGGTGTCGGCGCCTGCTCCTGCTCCGTGGCTGGCTGTAAGCTGCCGGGGTCTGCTGCAAGCTGTCACCAGCCGGCTCCAGGGCTCCTCTGTCAAGGCCACGGTGCCGGAGGAGGCATGAAGCCTGACTGGAACCCAGCATGCATGCTGCTGCATCGTTTATTCATCCATAGCCAAAGACCATTTGGCCTGGCCAGGTAACTAGAAGAGGTGATCTAGCGTCCTTCCTGCCCAGGGGCAGGACTTCGTAGGTTCCGGAAGTTCTTTCCTGGACAAGGATCACAGCATCTAGGGTCCGAGTCCATTCCGGAGGCCTGAGGAGTAGTGGGGGCCTTCAGGAGGAGCAGCTCCTCCCTACCCTTGCCTGAGGCCGGCCCCAGTTCAGGCACCATACAGAAGTCAGCAAAGGCTAGTGCAGGCAGAGGAATAGCAAGCAGATCCAGGTATTCCCAGAAAGTGCCAAGGGCATGGAGAGGCACTAGCCGATGATTCCTGGTTGAACCAGAGGAGCCGAGGTGCGCCGGGGAGCCTGGGTGTCAGCAGACCCTTCCGAAAGTTGACCTAGAATCAGAGCACTCAGGCGTTCACCTGGCCGGGGATGAGCAGTTATCACTCCTTGGGATGCGGCCATTTGTCTTCCTTTCAAACACCAGCTGGCCACTAAAATCTTACTTTTTTTTTTTTTTTTTTGAGATGGAATCTCGCTCTCTTGCCCAGGCTGGAGTGCAATGGTGCCATTTCACCTCACTGCAACCTCTACCTCCCAGGTTCAAGTGATTTTCTTCCCTTGGCCTCCCAAGTAGCTGGGATTACAGGCCTATGCTACCACAGCTGGCTAATTTTTATATTTTTAGTAGAGACAGGGTTTCACCATGTTGGCCAGGCTGGTCTTGAACTCCTGACCTCAAATGATCTGCCCACCTTGGCCTCCCAAAGTGCTGGGATTACAGGCATGAGCACCACACCCAGCAGTTGTACTCATCTTAGCTCAGGTAATTCATTCTTTCCACATACAGTGAGCTCAGCCCCTGTCATCACAGGAGAAAGGCCGACACCTGATAGAAGGATCACCAGAGCATCCCTAGGTTCTCCATAGGAGGATTATCTGAGGCCCCGACTGACCCCAGACTTATTGGGGTCAAGTTAGAGTTTGGAGCTACTGTATAGAGAGGTGTTTATATCACCTGAAGTCGCTTTTTTTTTTTGACTTTTTCAGGCTCACCAAAGCTGCTCTAATCTGAACTTCCTTCCTTCTCTGCCCCCCACAGTTGACCCTGGGTGCCTTCCAAGGCTGGCCTCTCCCTGCACCTGCTCAGACTGCTCCAAGAAAGAGCACGATGTGGGGCCCCTTGGGAAAGAAAAAGGGTTCCTGGGACAAACAAGGCCAAGGCAGAAAACATGCATCCCCCACCCCCATCCCTCACAGAAAGGAAAGCCTGGTGAAGACTCTGCTCTCCTGCCATAGGCCTTGTCCCACTGAAGAAAGTCCACAAGAAATGGCCCTCCTGCTTGAGCCACGGCCCACCCCAAGCCCCTTGCCCTGGCCTAGAGCCTCAGGTTCCACTGCCTTGGGTCTCACGATGCACTCTGCCCCTAGGAACTTCGTGGAGGAAAAGATGGGCAGCAAGTTTGTGGAAGGCCGGAGTGTCGAGTTTTCTAAGTCCTACGAGGAGAGCAGCCCCTCCACGCCAATCTTCTTCATCCTATCCCCGGGGGTTGACCCCTTGAAAGACGTGGAAGCCCTGGGTAAGTGTAGCAGGCAAGTGATGTTCTCAAAGATGGAGCATTGTCAGCATCACCAGGCACCAGGGAAATGCACACCGAACCCACATGAGACACTATTTCACACCTAAGTCACCACTTCACACCCGGGACTCTGCTTCACGCCTAAGTTGCCACTTCACACCTGGGATGCTGCTTCACACCCAAGACACCACCTCATACCCGAGACACCAATTCACACCTGAGATGCCACTTCACACCCAAGATGCCACTTCACACCCAAGAAACCGCCTCACACCTGAGACACCAATTCACACCCGAGACACTGCCTCACACCCAAGATGCCACTTCACGCCTGAGATGCTGCCTCACACCCGACACCACTTCACACACCGAGACGCCGCTTCACACCTGAGATGCTGCCTCACACCAGAGACACCGCCTCACACTCGAGATACGACTTCACACACTGAGATGCCGCTTCACACCCAAGATGATGCTTCACACCCATAGGATGGCAGTGATCAAGAACAGGAAAATAACACATGTTGTGAGGACCCTGAGAACTGGGACTCTTGTAGGTTGCTGGGAGGATGTAAAATGGGGCCGCTGTTGTAGAAAACAGTCTAGTGGTTTCTCAATAAGTTACATATAGAATTAGCACATGACCCAGCAGTTCCACTCCTGGGTATACACCTGAAAGAATTGGAAATTTAAATTTGTCTCCAAGCAAGTACTCTACATAAATATCCATTCATAACAGCCAAAAGGCAGAAACAGCCCACATGTCCACTAACTGAGGAATGGGTAAATGGATTAACAGAGCGTGGTGGAGCTATACACTGGAATAGTATCCCTCGCTTAAAACATAATATCCTGTGATTAAAAAAGAGCTGCCAGGCGTGGCCACTCACACTGGTATCCCAGGACTTTGGGAGATTTGGGTGGGCAGATCACTTGATCACAGGAGCTCAAGACCAGCTTTGGCAACATGGCAAAACCCCGTCTCTACAAAACATACAAAAAAGTGTAGCTGAACATGGTAGTGCAAGCCTGTAGTTCCAGCTACTCAGGAGGCTGAGGTGGGAGGATCACTTGAGCCGGGAAGGTTGAGGCTGCAGTGAGCTGTAATGGAGCCACTGCACTCCAGCCTGGGTGACTGAGTTAGAAGTAGGCCAGGTACAGTGGCTCACAGCTGTGGTCCTAGAACTTTGGGAGGCTAAGGCAGGGGGATCGCCTGAGCCCAGGAGTTTAAGATCAGCCTTGTCAACCTAAGGAGACCTTGTCTCTCCAAAAAATTTATAAATTAGCTGCGCATAGTGGTGGTGCACGCCTGTGGTCCCAGCTACTCTGGAGGCCAAGGCAGAAGGATCACTTGAGACTGGGGAGTGGAGTTCAGCCTGGGTGACAGAGTGAGACCCTGTTTTTAAAAAAAGAGTAAGGCCAGGCACAGTGGCTCATGCCTGTAATCCCAGCACTTTGGGAGGCCAAGGTGGGTGGATCGCCTGAGGTCAGGAGTTCGAGACCAGTCTGGCCAACATGGTGAAACTCCATCTCTACTAAAAATACAAACATTAGCCGAGTGCGGTGGTATGTATACACCTGTAATCCCAGCTACTCGGGTGGGTGAGGCAGGAGAATTGCCTGAACCCAGGAGGTGGAGGTTGCAGTGAACCAAGGTTGTGCCACTGCACTTCAGCCTGGGTGACAGAATGAGACTCCATCTGACACACACAAAAAAGTGAATTACTGATACATGCTACGACATGGATGGACCTCAGAAACACTACGCTCAGTGAAAGAAGCCAGACACAAAGGTACCGTATGGTATGGTTCCATTAATAAGAAATACGCAGAATGGGTAAATCCATGGGGACACAAAGGAGATGGCAGATGAGTGGTTGCCTGGAGGAGCCACCGGAGGAGAGGCTGGGAGGGAGTGTCCGATGGGTATGGGGGCCACCTCTTGGGCCATGACAGTGCTCCAGAACCAAACAGATGACCGCACAACATTGTGAATCTGCTGAATGTCACTTCATTATACGCTCTCAGATGGTTTTTTAAATGGCAAATTTTACATCATGTGTATTCTACCACCAAAACTAAATGAGGGAGGCATGTGGAATTCCTGGCTGGGTGACACAGATCGCAGAGCCTGAATGTGCGTCATTTAATTACCTCGTGTTTTTCTTTTCTTTAGGAAAAAAACTAGGATTTACCATAGACAATGGAAAACTCCATAATGTGTCCCTGGGGCAGGGACAAGAGGTGGTGGCCGAGAACGCCCTGGACGTGGCTGCAGAGAAGGGACACTGGGTCATTCTGCAGGTACGAGGCGGCCAGCACTGAGGGGGAAGGGCTCCCCAAACTGAGGCAGCCGTGGGGGTGGGCCAGAAGGCCCGGAAGGAAGCAGGATCTGGAATTCCCATTCAGAAATGCGGGTGGAACTCCTACCACCCACTGAAGGAGAGGGGACCCCCATGTCAGCTCTGCTGGCGTCAGCTGTGTGGTGTGGGGCGCCATAACTGTCCAGAGGAGAGGGTCGACTCTTCAGTGGTGAGAGGGATGCTGGGCTTCATAGCAGAACACCCCAGAGAGATTATTTAAAGAACAAACGGCCAGGCAGGCAGATCACCTGAGGTCAGGAGTTCGAGACCAGCTTGGCCAACATGGCGAAACCCCATCTCTAGTAAAAATACAAAAATTAGCTGGGCCTGGTGGCGCAAGCTTGTAATCCCAGCTACTCAGGAGGCCGAGGCAGGAAAATTGCTTGAACCCAAGAGGCAGAGCTTGCACCACTGCACTCCAGCCTGGGAGACAGAGTGAGACTCCGTCTCAAAAAAAAATAAGTAAACAAACAACAAATACTGGATTGACAAAAGCATTTCTCCTCCTCTTCCTCCCCCTCTCCCCTCCCCCTCCCCTCCCTCTCCTCCCCCCACCTTCTCTCCCTCCTCCCCCTCCCCCTCACTTCCCTCTCCTCCCTCCTTCCTCATCCCCCCTTCTCCCTCCTCCCCCCTCCCCTCTTCCCTCTTGGGACAGGCAGCAAAGCCCACAGTGCACGGGAGATGGTCTCTGCACATTTAGCTACTCTAGCTTGACCACACCTCCTCAGCCTGGAGCCCCTCCAAGACCCCTCCTCACTACTTCTTGCCCTGGAGCGCCTCTGGGCCTGTCCTGGCTTCCATGAGTCCTACAGTGTGTGTCCACCTCAATCCACAGGGCTAAGCCTGGCCCCGGTGGGAAGCCTTCAGCTTCAAGAGGAGGGGTGGGGACCATAGAATCTCAGCCTTATGCCAGGGAGGACATGAAGGACTCACCTTAAGGCTGGAGGTTTCCAATTAATTGAACACAAAAATTGATTCTGGGGCCTCGGTTACTTTGCTGAAGACATCCTGGCAAGCCCAGCACCTGGTTAGGGTGGACAGGTGAGGGGTGGGGCAGTGTCAGCACTGGGCAAGTGTGGGGTGCTGGTGAGAAGAGCCCTGCCCTTGCCGGGAAACACAGCCGGCACCTGTCCTTGTGGCCCCGGGGCCGGGGAAAGCGTGTGTGTAACCAGCCTCTGGTCTCGGCTGCAGAACATCCACCTGGTGGCCCGGTGGCTGGGCACGCTGGACAAGAAGCTGGAGCGCTACAGCACTGGCAGCCACAAGGACTACCGCGTGTTCATCAGCGCGGAGCCTGCGCCTAGCCCCGAGACCCACATCATCCCCCAGGGCATCCTGGAGAACTCCATCAAGATCACCAGCGAGCCCCCAACGGGCATGCACGCCAACTTGCACAAGGCCCTGGACCTGTTCACCCAGGTAGGGCCGCGCCTGTTTGGGCCGCCTCCCCGGCCCATGCCCCGGCCTGGCATCCATCCACTGGGGCCCTGAGGACCACTCTGAACTCTGGGGATACCTCCTCCGGTTTTCTTCACACACCCCTCAGTCAAAATCAACGTATTCCTGAAACATGAAAAAATGCAAATAATTTAAGGTGCTATGGCACTAGTTATTTTTTATTTTTATTATTTACTCATTTATTTGTTGAGATGGAGTCTCGCTCTGTCGCCAGGCTGGAGTGCAATGGCGCGATCTCGTCTCACTGCAACCTCCGCCTCCTGGTTCAAGCATTTCTCCTGCCTCAGCCTCCCGAGTAGCTGGGACTACAGGCGCGCACCACCATGCCCAGCTAATTTTTGTATTTTTAGTAGAGATGGGGTTTCACCTTGGTGGCCAGGATGGTCTTGATCTCTGGTGCTCGTGATCCACCCACCTCGGCCTCCCAAAGTCTTGGGACTACAGGTGTGAGCCACCACGCCCGGCCCCAACCAGCTTTTAAAGGACACACCCTTAGTGAAGTGTGAAAGTAACAGAAAACCAAATGTTTACAATGGATCCCCCGTTCCATTAACCAGTCAACCAATTCCACGCACCTCTCGCCTTGGCCTGCACCCTGCTGAGGGGCGCGAGGATGCGTTCTGTAAGCAAGACCCTAGTGTGATGAGTGCTGTGGGTACACACGGTGTACGGGGCCGTGCAGCTCACAGCGGCCCTGGGGTCAGTGCCAGACCTGGGGTCAGTGCCAGTCCTGGAACGGTTTCTGCCAGTCTGTATGAGATCAGCCCAGAAACCCAAGAGGCGCTTAGCAAACCTTGCAGTGACCCAACACTGCCGTGAATCCAAGCACGAGGTGGTTTTTCCTTTAGGGTTTCGTTTTTTTTTTGTATTTTGCAAAGTGTCAGTCAATGACAGACAGGGATTGGGGCACTTGGCAGGGACTGGGCCTTGGCTGCCAGCCAGTGTGAAGCCCTTCCAGCCAGAACATGGGAGTGGCACCTCATCCCATCTCTGGCTGGGGAGGTGGGTGGCCGGGGAGTGACAGCTGAGACCTGTGGGCAAGCAGACCCTTCACAAGTTCCGGGACCAGCTGCCTCCAAGGGGTTGTGGGCCTGTGAAAACGAGCCCACGGGAATTGGTACTGGGTGGTGCCTGCCTGTCCAGGATGCCACAGTCCTGGGTGCAGGCTGGCTGCTGAAAGCGCCCAATCGAATGGACTCTGGAGGACAGATGGTGACACCCACCAGGCCTTCCCTTGTCCTGGGGGCTGGTGAGTCTCACAGTGGCTGGCGTCACTCTGGCTCTCCAAGCTTTCACCACCAGCACCCTCCCCAGGGAGCTGAGATCTGAAAGGGGCTGGCCAGGCCAGTCTCCTGGGCCCACTGTCTCCATCCCAGGCAGCCAGGAGGGGATAGTTGGGTGACGGAACCCCAGCTGCTCCCCTTCCTGTCCGTGTTGCCAGAGGGGCCCGTGCCAGGCTTTCCATGACACCTAGGACAAGGCCCTGGTCTTGGTCCCCCTGGGGCATTTCCCCTGGCACTTACCTGTCCCTCCCCAGCGGGAGCCTCGGCCACTGTGCCTGCAGCTCCCTACAGAGCACCTGGCCCGGAGGTGCTCCGTCAGCCACTGAGCAGGGCAGACGGAGCACAGCGTGGCTACCAGAAGCCTCTGTGTTCAGGAGTCACCAAGCCGCACAGGTGAACGAGTAAAAGCTCACACATCCAGAGGCCAAGGAGGCACAGTTTGGGCTCAATTGGCCTTACCCTGGAGCCAGATGAAAACAAAGAGTTAGAGAAGCGACCCCATCCCCTCCCCAGTCCCCTATCGCATCCCCCGTCCTGATGGAACTTTACCAGTTGTTTTTAGAGTTTGGGATACTGTACCTAAGTGATGAGGAATGTTGATAATTACAAAGGAACCTGATTTCTTATTAAAGTAGTCCCAAAATGTCCAGGATTTGGGCAGATCTTGTTAGGAAGCCGTATCACTAATTCAACTTGTAATAAGTACTTTAAAGGGGGAAAACCGCATTTCTGAAAGAAACAAGAAAGCCGTACGTACTCCACCGTGACAGCCCCGCTTTCCCTGCAGCTGGAGATCCGCCCAGCCCACAGCTTTGGCCCCCCCACTGCCCCCACCGCAGGAAAGCATCTGGCTAGGGCTGGACGCTGGTCCCGTCGGGGGCATGTGTGTCCACTTCCTCACACCCTCGTGCGTGCGCCCCACAGGACACCCTGGAGATGTGCACCAAGGAGATGGAGTTCAAGTGCATCCTCTTCGCCCTGTGCTACTTCCACGCCGTGGTGGCGGAGAGGCGCAAGTTCGGCGCCCAGGGCTGGAACCGGTCGTACCCCTTCAACAACGGGGACCTCACCATCTCCATCAACGTGCTCTACAACTACCTGGAGGCCAACCCCAAGGTGAGGGGCTGAGTGTGCCCTGTGCTTCAGTATATCCCTTCTCCTTCCCTCCCTCCCTCCCTCCCTTTCCTCCCTCCTTCCTTCCCTCCTTCCCTCCCTCCCCTTCCCTCTCTCCCTCTCTTCTCCTTCCCTCCCTCCCTCCTTTAGTGGGAACGCACAGCAGTCACAGCACAGGCTCAGCCACCCCATCCATAAACTGGAGACAGCAGTAGTGCCCACCACACACGGTTCTTACGAAGCATTGACTCAGGCCAAACCTGGCACAGGCACAGGAGCCCGTCGCCCACAAGGCAGAGGGCAGTGCACACCCCACAAGCTCCAGACCCCTCCTCACTCTAGGCCCCCAAATCAATAGCAACATGGACCCTGGCTCTGAGAGGGCAAGGGCCCGAGCACTCTTACAGGCCAGGAGGGGATGGGAAGAAAGCCACACGCGGCTGCACGGGTGGTGAGGGGGCTGCCTGCATGGGGCCTCGGGGTTGGCGCACTCCCGGGGCCTGGGTGGTGGAAACGCCTGCTCCTCTGTGACTTGGTGAGAAACTGTACTGGCACTGGGGGCCGGGTTTGAAGTCTGCTCTGCTACTCGCTCACTCAGAACTCCAGCAAGTCACTGGACCACTAAGCCCGCTTCCTCATGGGGGAACAGGGATGACACTTCTGCCTCAGAGCCTGGGGGTTAGGTGAGGAAAGGCGGGAAGTGCCAGATCTCAGGAGCCCCCTCCTTTTTTCATGTCCTTGTAATAAAGCTCAAGATGTGGGTGGGAAGGGGCGGCAGAGCCACCAAGCCCCGGCACGGGTGGCACACGTGCTCCCAGTGGGTGTCCTGACAAGGCCCCCAGGAGGTGACCTCTGATGTGGAGCACCCAGCCTGCCAGGGAGGCTGTGATGGAGCCTCCTCACTGAGACTGGAGGATGACAACCTCCCAGGATTGCTGCTGGCGAAGGCTGGGCCTGGAACAAGGTTGGCTTAGTTCCCGGGTAGGCACACCAACCCTGGAGCAGCAGGGGCAGAACTGGGTCAGGAATCGGCTCCCTGTTCTCCCCGGCAATGGCCACCACAGTGTAGACGCCACTGGGGGATGGCAGCCTGGTCTGCAGGCCGATAGGCAGGGTGCCAGCGGGACGTTTCGCCCAGAACAAGGCTCAGATATGAAAACATCCCCTGACGCACGCAAGGGACTCCGGGCAGAGGAATGGCCTGACCACGCAGAGGCTGGTGTAGGAGAAACAGTCTGGCTAGAATTTTTTTGAAGAGAATTTGTTTTTGAGACAGGGCCTCACTGTTACTCAGACTAGAGTGCAGTGACAGTCACAGCTCACTGCAACCTTAACCTCCCAAGCTCTGTTGATCCTCCCACCCCAGCCTCCCAAGTAGCTGGGACTGCAGGGGCCACCATGCACGGTTAGTTTTTGTATTTTTTTATTCTTATAAAGACAGGGTTTTGCCATGTTGCCTAGGTTGGTCTCAAACTCCTGGGTTCAGTGATCCACCTACTCGGCCTCCTGAGGTGCTGGGACTTCAGGCATGAGCCACCGTGCCTGGCCAGGTTAGGATTTTTAAAGACATTTCCTTAGCCGGTGCCCACCTATACATACAGGGGCAGCTTCTAAGCTGCTGAGAAGCCGGGCGAGTACCACGTGCTTCAGTGGTTGCAGTGTCCTGAGGAGCAGTGTCCTGATGTGGCCTGTGCTGGCTGACCTTCCCTGTCCTCAAGGCCACCCTCCCCCTCCGCAGACCCCACTGGCTCCCACACTTTCCCTTCATGGCACAGGTCATGCCACATGCTGAGTGACTGCCGGGAATGATGTCACCTGTGTCCACGGTCCGCTCAGCCCTCTGGGCTCTGAGGAACTAGATCAGGGAATCCCACACCAGTGGAAGACGGAAGTCCGCTGGAGCGTTGCTTTGAAACACAGAGCAACCTGCAGGGGCTCCCAGGGAGGGGCCTGGGCTCTGCAGCTCCCACAGGAGACGGGGGATTCCCTCAGTAGGTGTGGGAAACGCAGATAACACCCACCCCTGCCCCCTGCAGGAAGCAACCCCCCTGAGGAGCACATGGGGGTAGGAGGGGAAGTGGGACACCCTGCCTCTCAGGAGACATGGACGCTGCCTCCCAGGCTGGTAAGTCAGATGCAGGAAAAGCAGCCCACATACTCTCGAGGCGACCAGATGGAGAAGAAGGTTTTAAGTCACAAAAGGTAATTTGGAAAATATTAATGTTTAAAGTAAAAATTCATGAGACTAAGCTGACTGCAGTGGCTCAAGCCTGTAATCCCAGCACTGTGGGAGGCTGAGGCAGGAGGATTGCTTGAGTCCAGGAGTTCAAGAACAGCCTGGCCAACACAGCAAGACCCTATCTGTACAAAAAATAAAAAATTAGTCTGGCATGGTGGTGAGTGCCTACAGTCCCAGCTACTTGGGAGGCTGAGGCAGGAGGATTGCTTGAACCTAGGAGGCAGAGGTATCTAAGCAGAGATTGCCCCACTGCACTCCAGCCTGGGCAACAAAATGAGACTCCATCTCAAAAAACAACATAAAAAATATACACATATGTATATAAATTCATGAGCCCAAATCAGATGACTGATTAATCAACCGCTTCTTATTTAGTGAACTCTCACTGGTATCTGATGATGGCTCTTCTGGGCAGGGCACAGTGGGATGTTATAAAAACGTCTGCTCACCCTCCAGGAGCTGCAAACTTCAGGGAAAGCGCAGGTGTGCAGAAGCGGAGGAAGCTGAACGTGAGTGGCGGCATTTCACATGACGGGTACCAAAAACGAATGTAAATTATCTCGTTTTTATGCAATTACATGTTGGAATGATCTCTTAAAGTGGCTGCCACAAAATTTAAAATGACATACATGGCCTCAGGCCGTGGCTCCCGCCATCCTCCTGCTGAACTGCTGTGCAGGGGGAAGAGGCTCCGTCCACACCAGGCGCGTGGAGGTGGGAGGAACCAGGGCCTGGCTTCGTGGCAGGGCCGCACGTGAGCCAGGCTTTGTAGGAGGAAGAGCATTCCGGGGCGAAGGTGAGGTGAGGCCGCGAGGAAGCGTGGAGGCACGGCAGCAGAGCAGGGAAGGAGCGCAGTCGCCTGGCGTGTGCTTTGGTCCACGCTGCCAAGTTTAGTCTTTGTTCCTTAAGACGCAGGCGGCCTAGGTCAGATAAGCCACTTGCTCAAACCCTCTGACTGCAAAGACCTTGGAGGCACAGGAGCTGCTGGAAGGCTGAGAACCAGGAAGGACTCTACTTCCACCAGGTGGGAGGGAGGCTCGCCAGATGCATCTGAAAATATGACTGACTGGACTTTGTGGTCAAAAGATCCACGGCGCTGGAGTCAACCCTGGAGTCAACACAAGAATCAAACGTCTCATGTGGAAAGTGGACTGTGAAGGGCCGAGTCTCGGATGGTAACACAGTGGGAGAGGTAGAAGGGCGAGTTCCAGTTCCGCCCTGTGGCCTCAGAGGTGCAGTGAGGTGCAGAAGCGTCTGGAGGCGCAAGAGGGTGCAGACAGCGCTAGCTGCAGAAGCGCCATCCAAGGTGGAGGGAGGCACTACATGCCCCCTTGTGAGAGGAGCTAAAGGGGCTGGCTGCTGAGCACACTCCGGCGTCTGGTGGCACTAAACGGGGGAGAAAGGTGACCTGGTGGTCCTGAAGGTGAATGGGCAGCTGGCCGACCTGGAGAGCGAGGAGGCCACAGCACTGAAGGCTGGGTTCCCACGCCCTGCCTGAGCCTGACTCTCATGACAGAGGGGCACGGGGGGAGGGGGGCACCTTCCCCTAACTTCGGTCATCCTTCCTCAGGTGCCCTGGGACGATCTCCGCTACCTTTTTGGTGAGATCATGTATGGCGGCCACATCACAGATGACTGGGACCGCCGGCTGTGCAGGACCTACCTGGCCGAGTACATCCGGACGGAGATGCTGGAGGGGGACGTCCTGCTGGCCCCCGGCTTTCAAATCCCCCCCAACCTGGACTACAAGGTAAGGATGAGAAGTTAAACAGGAGCTCAGCGCCACGAAGGTGTGTGTCTCCCGGCGAGAGCCTCGCACACCTGGAGTATCCATAACTGAGCAAGAACCCAGGAAGGCAAAATAAGAGCACGAGAAACGTGCCGCACCGGAAGAGTGCAAGGCTAGTACAAGCAACGTATTTTTTTATTTAAAAAAAAAAAAAAAAAAGCCTCAGGGAGGCAGGGAATGGATTTTCCTTTATGTTGCTGGGAGCGCAGCACGCAGCCCCCAAACGGGACGGGAAACAAGTGGGATCTGTACAGAGGGCAAGATGTGGGTGGAACATTCTGGCAAGGAACACTTAAGGAACAGGACATGGGTTTCAGCCTGCACAGCTTTGCCTCTGCGTACAAACCACCCTCTTTTCAGGGTTACCACGAATACATCGATGAGAACCTGCCCCCCGAGAGTCCCTATCTGTATGGCCTGCACCCCAACGCAGAGATTGGCTTTCTGACGGTCACCTCAGAGAAGCTGTTCCGCACCGTCCTGGAAATGCAGCCCAAAGAGACCGACTCGGGTTCTGGCACAGGGGTGTCCCGCGAGGAGAAGGCAGGAGCTTGCAAACCCATTCCCAAGCCAGAGGAAGGGGAGGATCTTGAACCGGGGAGGGGTCGAAGGGACTGGTGGCAGCATCGGGGAGCTTGCTGATGAGGCGCACTCTGCCCCAGGCCGGGACTTGGGCATCAGAAACCCTGGGGTGGGGCCTGTAGGCTGCTCAGCAGGTCCCCAGGCACGGCAGCTGTAGACTTCAGGTGGGGGCATGGGCACAGGGAGCGTGGGTGCAGCCCCAGCCCTGCACCCTGCAGTCTTCTAGCTTCCCCAGCTGAGCGCCGAGGAGAGCGCTGGCCATTCCCCACCAGGACAGCTGGACAGATGCGAGGGCAGGTGCTCCAGAGCCACTCGGTGGCTGCGACCGCAGGTCCTGTTGCCGCTCTAAGGATTAGAACAGCTCAGGGACGCCAGTGCTCTGAACGAATTCTCACTTCTCTGGGTACCTCTGCAATTTGTTTTTTTGAGATGGAGTCTAGCTTTGTCACCCAGGCTGGAGTGCAATGATATGATCTCTGCTCACGGCAACCTCTGTGCCTCCCGGGTTCAAGCGATTCTCTTGCCTCGGCCTCCCGTGGGAATACAGGTGCCCACCACCACACCCAGCTAATTTTGTGTTTTTGGTAGAGATGGGGCTTCACCGTGTTGGACAGGCTGGTCTTGAACTCCTGACCTCAGGCGACCAACTCACCTTGGCCTCCCAAAGTGCTAGGATTACTGGCCTGAGCTACCGCGCCTGGCCAGCACTTCTTAATAGATTGTGGAAAAGCTCTATTACGTATTAGCTAAGTACCCGGCTTCCCAGTAAACAGGCTGACTTCTTGACGTGAGACCCTTACTGCTGTTAGGTCCAGGACCTTCTCTTAGTCTAATGACTGAAGTTAGAAACTGAGAGATGATAGTGCAGGCGACCTCTGTGTGCTGTGGGCCTCTCCTTGAGAGGGTGTGACCAGCATGGTACCTACAGAAAGCCCACACGAAGGACAAAGTTGCAATCCCTTAACTGCTGGCTAAACCTGACGGGAGGCTGGTGCATGGGAGTGAACGTCTGCAGCCCCCAGGCTAGGTGGCCTAAGGCGCCCACGGCCACAGCTGTAGGACCTTGCTAGTGACATCAGAACGCCACGGCTCCCTTCCCTTGTCAAATGTGTGACTGCACCCATGACCCTGTGTTTCTGGTGGCTCCACTCGCCTCTTCCCTCCTCTCCAGGACTCAGGGCTGGGAACATTCTGGGCGGGCTTCCTGACCCTGCAGCCATTGGGGCAGGCTCCTTGCAGTGATGGGGGCTGTCTGCAAACTGGCTTCCAGGTGAAGGCTGTGCTGGAGGACATCCTGGAGAAGATTCCAGAGACTTTCAACATGGCTGAGATCATGGCAAAGGCAGCTGAAAAGACCCCCTATGTGGTAGTCGCCTTTCAAGAATGTGAAAGAGTGAACATCCTGACCAACGAAATGCGCCGCTCGCTGAAGGAGCTGAACCTAGGGCTGAAGGTAAAACGGGTTGGCCAGGCCCCAGGGACATGGCTTCATGGCAAAACAAGCAGCAACGCAGGCCTCTGGCAGCCTGAGCTGAGCAGGGGCCACAGAGTCAGCATGTCACTGCTCCCTCTCCAGAGCTCTGGCCATTCCGGAGCTCATCTAGACTGTTCTGTAGCAGGAATGTGAGGCCCTGAGGCAGGGCGTCTCCGGAGGCGCAGCACCAAGCCACGCTGTTGACAACTCGTGACACGCAGAGGCCGGTGCTCTCCATGCCCCCACGAGTGGGCAAAACAAGGCCCAGCCCAGGGCTCCCCACACCGTCTGTGTCTCCTAGGGGGAACTCACCATCACAACCGACATGGAAGACCTGTCCACGGCTCTCTTCTACGACACTGTGCCTGAGGCGTGGGTGGCCCGGGCCTACCCCTCCATGATGGGCCTGGCGGCCTGGTACACAGACCTGCTGCTCCGAATCAGGGTAAGTGCCGCTTTCTCTGAGAGGCTTCCTGACTTGAGACTCGGGGGCCGAGTGCCTAGGGCTCAGCACACCCTGAGGGAGCATGGCCCTGATCGCTGGGTGGCTCCTAGGGGCCTGGCGTCTGTCAGAGCAGGGAGGGAAGGGCCTAGCCCAGGCTCCTCCCATGCCCTGAGGCCTATCCTCCCGGAGGAGGATAAGCCAGGCCGCAGTGACAGCAGCTTCCATCAGCAGCTCCTCATGTGACACTCGAAGGGTAAGCTGCCCTCTATAAGGAGCAAGACAATGAAGGCAAGAGCCTCTCTGGGCTCCTAAACTATCCCCAAGTGGGAAGCCATTCCCTTCCTGACCCTTCTCTTCCCATTCCCTCGTTTAAAATGGAGCAGACAGTGGCTGGGCATGGAGGCTCATGCCTGGAATCCCAGCACTTTGGAAGGCCAAGGCAGGCGAATCACTTGAGGCCAGGAGTTCTAGACGAGTCTGGCCAACATGGCAAAACCCCGTCTCTGCCAGGCGTGGTGATGCGTGCCTGTAGTCCCTGCTACTCAGGGGGCTGAGACAGGAGAATCACCTGAACATAGGAGGCTGAGGTGCCACCACACTGCAGCCTGGGCAACAGCGAGATTCCGTCTCAAAAAAAAAAAACAAGCAGAATTGCATCAGGGCAGGTGGCCAAGCTCCACAGCCCACCCTCCGTCCACCACTCCTAGCTTGCTGAGTGGCCTGTGGAAGGTTCTGGCGTGACCCCTGCTCAGAATGGCTGAGGCCCTGTCATTCTCTGCCCTCTCCTCTCAGCGGTTCGTGTGTCCTTGCAGGAACTCGAGGCTTGGACGACAGACTTTGCTCTGCCCACCACTGTGTGGCTGGCCGGCTTCTTCAACCCCCAGTCCTTCCTCACGGCCATCATGCAGTCCATGGCCAGGAAGAACGAGTGGCCCCTGGACAAGATGTGTCTTTCTGTGGAAGTGACCAAGAAGAACCGGGAGGACATGACCGCTCCCCCACGAGAGGGCTCGTATGTGTACGGACTCTTCATGGAAGGTAAGGAGGGCTCTGATCTGTCTGCAGAAGCTACCAGAGCCAATGCTACCTGGCAAGAGGAAATAAAACTAGCTCTTGGTAAAGACAGGCTATTCAAGAGCAGTGGGGACGGGCGGGGGAGAGGTGCTCTCAGGGGCATCAGCCTGCAGGCCAGAGCCATGCTGATCCTAGAGAGGGGTGAGAGGATTCAGAGAAGAATGTGCAGGGGGTCTGCAGGAGACCAAAAACGCCCCACCCAAGTCCCCTGGCCTCTGCTTTACTGAAAACAGCAGAGCTTGTGTGAGAAGCGGCTTTGACCTGATGAGAAACACTGAAAAACAGCCTTTCCCGGCCATGGAGCAGTGAGCCCAGGCCAGAAGTGCGTTTTGTGGCCGCACTGAGGCTTCAGGGCATGTGGGCTGGCCTTATGCCAGGTGCTCCTGTCCAAATCCCACCCCCTCCCTGAGCTGCTGTGGCTCCTGGGGCACAGGGTTCCAGGAAAAAGGCGGGGGTACCCATTCGAAATCTGCCCCCATCTGGCCCCCTCAACAGCTACCATCATCCCCTTACCTGTGGGGTATCAGGGCCAGGCCAGCAACAGCTCAGGCACCCCATTTCCCACACCACCAGAGATAAGCACAGCAGCGGCTGCTCTCCATGGTTATTTATTTCAGACAGGAAAGAGAAACATCATTAAATAGGGCGAGTAGAAATAACAACAGTCTGGTTAAAGGCAAATATGTTTATATGCACAGATGTATAATGACACGACGTACACAGATGTATAATGACACGACGTACACACAGGGCAGACAGGACACATGAAGGGCAGGGAACTTTAATTTTTAGCTGGAGCTATGACTTCCTGCCACTGATATTAAGGCTGACAGAGGACGCTCTTAAAACAGGTGGAACCCAGGGGCTTTAGCTGAGCTGTGAATTCATGCACAGCGAGACACAGGGTAGTTATGACATGCATGCCATCACCTCCGAGGGCCTCTGCTTACAGCCATGGCACGTGGCCTGATGCCTTTCGGGGTGGAGCCCGGCCAGGGATCACAGGGGCAGGAGCCCATCTCTGCAAAGGGTGGGGAACTCGAGGACCAGCCCCTCCCTCACTTACTGGCAGCGTTCCAGATAGGACCCAGTCACCTCCCAACCCTCAGCCATGCTGTCCCCGCAGGGGCTCGCTGGGACACCCAGACCGGAGTCATCGCTGAAGCGCGGCTGAAGGAGCTGACGCCCGCCATGCCTGTCATCTTCATCAAGGCCATTCCTGTGGACCGCATGGAGACCAAGAACATGTATGAGTGTCCTGTGTACAAAACACGCATCCGCGGCCCCACCTATGTCTGGACCTTTAACCTGAAGACCAAAGAGAAGGCGGCGAAGTGGATCCTGTCAGCTGTGGCGCTGCTCCTACAGGTTTAGCTTGCTCCTGGGTCCTGCCTACAACTGTTCTTTACAGGAACTGGTGGTGGTTTTTTGTTCTTTTAAATAATCAGGGTGCTTTGTAACCAAGTGCATCTGAACTAACCAGAGGGTGGAAGAGGCGGGGCAGATTAAAGCAAGTGGAGCCACTCAGCCATACCCATCTGACTCCATTCTGTGCCTGCTGGCCACCACAGAGCTGGGAAAGGCCGCAATTCCCAGCAGCCAGAGGCAAGCAAACCCCAAATCCTGACTTCCCAGCGGGGGTCAGTGGGGTTGGGGCTAGGCCGTCATACCCTCTGGCCTGATGCTATGTGCAAACCAGCTGCCAATGAGGGGACAGGCCGTTCCCCCATAACAGGAGCTGCTGCCTCCACACCGTCTCATCAGGCATTATTCCCCGTTCTCAAGAACAACACGATGTACTTTTTACAACTATGGAAACATACCCAAGCCCCCACCCAAAGAATCTAGAAGAATAAACCGTTCCCACAGGTGCTATTATTTCCACACAGCAGAAGCACTTCCCTGCCCAGTGCCTGCTCTTTCTGAAACCACGGGGTACTCAGGGACCCCCCCCCCCACCGAGAAAAGTGCCGTGTCCTGGGTGCTCACAGGTGTCTCCCAGTCCCCTGTGGCAGCTCTTTTTCCTTTTGTCCACTGCCCTCAGCCCCACCATCAGTTCTTCCTGCCTCACCTGCAGGCGTGGACCAGCCAGGCCTCTCTACAGCGAAGTGCGACCCTGGCATAGGCAGGCAAGGTCCTTGTTCTTTCTTTGGACAAGTCCTGCAGCTTCTCTCTCCATGGCGTATCTATCTACAGAACAACCCTGAACTACCACCCTCAAGCTGTGCAGAGAGGGCTCAGGAAAACAGCGGCGCCCTCCTGACTCCACGGCTGTGGGTGGTCCTGGCGGAGAGCCCCCAACTGTTCTGAAATTGGAATGATTTCAGCAGATACTGAGAGCAGCAAGCTGGCCAGGGCAGCAGTGTACAGGCCCAAGGGAGGGGATTAACCAGACACCTGAGGGACAAGAGGAGGCAGCTGCAAATGCCAGAAAAGATGATGGATCCCAGGGGGACCAAGACATAATCCTCAACATTTTTTTGAGACGGAGTTCAATGGCCCAATCTTGGCTCACTGCAACCTCTGCCTCTTGGGTTTAAGCGATTCTCCCGTCTCAACCTCCCAAGTAGCTGGGATTACAGGTGCCTGCCACCACACCCGGCTAATTTTTGTCTTTTTAGTAGAGATGAGGTTTCACCATGTTGGCCAGGCTGGTCTCAAACTCCTGACCTCAGGTGATCCACTCACATAGGCCTCCCAAAGTGCTGGGATTATAGGCATGAGCCACCATGCCCTGTCTTCAACGTTTTTTAGGCTTCAAAGGAAAGCAGGCCGGGTGCGGTGGCTCAAGCCTCTAATCCGAGCATTGCAGGATTACTTGAGACCAGCGTGGGCAACACAGACTCCATCTCTACAAAAATAAAAAATTAGCCAGGTACCGTGACTCATGCCTGTAATTGCAGCACTTTGCGTGGCTGAGGCAGGTGGATCACCTGAGCTCAGGAGTTTAAGACCAGCCTGGGCAACAAGACAAAAGCCTGTCTCTACCAAAAATACAAAAACTTAGCCGGGCACGGTGGTACGCTCCTGTGGTCCCAGCTACTCGAGAGGCTGAGGCCGGAGGGGTGATTGAGCCTATGAGGTCGAGCATGCAGTGAGCCATGATCATACCACTGTATTCAAGCCTGGGTGACAGCAAGACCCTGTCTCAAAAGCGGGGGGAAAAAAGGCAAACCAACGAACTGCAAATACCGTTCTAAACTCAGCTTGATCAAATTTTACAAAAACGTTTTTCCGAGTTTACTCACCTAAATCATGAGTTAAGAAGCATCTACAAAGTCCAAATTCTGAGGGTAACAGTTCACAACCATCTTAGGGCCCAACAGGGCTACCAGAGGGAGAAGAAAAACATCCCTCAAATCTCCCTTCCTGGCATCCAAGGAATCCAGCCCCTTTGGGGCTGCAGGGAAGGAGGCAGTTTCAGCCTCCCCGGCCTGGCTGGGCCAATACCTCCGCTGGCCAGGAGGGGTCACTGCAGCCCTTCATGTGACCAGAGGAGATAAAGCTGCCAGGGGCCGCAGGGCAACTCACTTCAGTCCCTGGTAATAACCACAGAATGTGAGTTTTTTCCATTTTGCCTTTAGATGCTGAAATAAAAGTAATCTATTCCACATGCACATATTGTGGGTAGATAAAATTATCTCTAAACTTTCCAAGAGATGATTCATGCTGAAGCTGCACTCCAGGGACGGGGAACACAGGGACTGAAGCGTGACAACCCCGCGCACCTGGAATGCCGTGAGGACCGTGGCAGTCGCCGCCCGCGGCTCTCTCTGCTGCTCCGGCTGCTTTGCAGAGTGAGGGAGCCTTGGTCTGGGGAGCTCCTCAGGAGAACCTGCCTGGGACAGCCTCAAAGGTCATTAGCAGAGGCAGAGGGAGCAGCGGCGCGCTGCGGGAACAGCACTGCAGATTGCTTAAGCCCGGCGGTGGCACAGTGATGTTTACTCTGGTCCCACAGAATCTGTAGGAATGCGAACTCTGTTTACCGAAAGCCTCTCTCCAAACAGAAACCCAGTGCCCCTGCACATTCCTTTGGCTCCTCTGTCTAATTGTCCCACAGGATACCCTAATAACTAGTTTGAAGGCAAACAGCGTTCACTGCTGTGCGGCTGGCCCAGGGCCGTGTGGCCAGGCTGCGTTCCACTTATCCACAGCCACTCAAACTGCAGATCTGCCTCGTCTAAGACCAGGTGCTCCCGGCACTGAGCCTGAGCAGCCTTTCAGACCCCATGAAGGGTGACAGTGACCGCTGCCAGCCCAGGAGGGAAAGGCCAGAAGCCGCTTCCAGAGGCACAGTGCAAGGACTGAATCCAATCTCACTCCCCGAAAGGACAGGCTGCCATGCCCTGGAGCCTAGGAAGCGTCTCTCTCTGCAAGGGTCAAGCGCCTGAAGATAGATTAGGCAGTGAGGTTGCGAAAGCGGCTGCTGGAGACACTGGCTTTATACATACACTCGACGTGTATTCAAAATCCCATGCTACTAGGTGACACAAAAATGTTTTAAGTAGATCCAATACAAATAAAGTTCATGGCCGGGCGCGGTGGCTCACACCTGTAATCCCAGGACTTTGGGAGGCCAAGGCAGGTGGATCACCTGATGTTGGGAGTTCGAGACCAACCTGGCCAACATGGTGAAACCCTTTCTCTACTAAAAAAAAAATAATAATAATATAGGCCGGGCGTGGTGGCTCACGCCTGTAATCCAAGCACTTTGGAGGCCAAGGCAGGCGGATCACCTGAGGTCGGGAATTCAAGACCAGCCTGACCAACATGGTGAAACCCTGTCTTAAAAAAAAAAAAAAAAACAAATACAAAATTAGCCAGGCATGGTGGCGCATGCCTGTAATCCCAGCTACTTGGGAGGCTGAGACAGGAGAATCACTTGAACCTTGGAGGTGGAGCTTGTGGTGAGCCAGGATCATGCCATCGCACTCCAGCCTGGGCAACAAGAGTGAAACTCCGTCTGAAATAGTAATAATAGTAAATAAAGTTCATTCTTGAAAAAATCAATTGTTAGGGAAAACAATCACAAGGTGTAATCCTTAATTGGACTTCAAGTCAAATAACTGAAAAAATTAAAACTGTTAAGGCAACTGGAACTGTGAACAGCATCTAGGTGCTTGATGATACTATGGAATTCGTGCTAATGGTTGTTTCAGGAGGGATACCAGTGCTGTTTCGGTTAAGTCTATTTTAGGGGAAGATAGCACGATATGCACATTATTTAGAAACATGGACATGTGTGCACACCGGAAGAAACCAGCCAAGGGTAGCTGCCTGGGGGAAGGGAGGGCAAGAAATGGCCACAGTTTCTCTATCTTTTAGCATTGTTTTACTATCTCCGTTTGTACACATTCTTTAAAAGTAATTAAATCACTAGGAAAGGCTACAAGATGAACTACACATTTTTTAAGAATGCGATTTATCGGAGAACCTAGGTGGCCGGCGCTCAGGGGGCCCACGCTGCACACATGTGGCACCAGCACTAGCACGTGCGCCGGCCACCTAGGCCCTGGCTCATCTAACTCCTCACCCTTCCCCACAAGCCACCATCCAAAGGCCCAATCATCCAAAGCACCAGAGCCACCCACAACATCCAGACCCAGAAAGCAGGGGCCTCAGAAGCCTGATCCCAGCTGCAGTGCAGTCCAAGCCCTGTGGGATCCAGGACACACAGGGCCACTGGGCAGAGAGCCCCATCTTTAATGGCAGCCAACCCCTGCCCGGACCTGCAGGCGTCAAGACAGTCCGGGGGTTCCTCAGGTGACTGAGGGACCCCACGGGTGCCCCTGGTTAAGCAGCAGCCCCCTCCTAGGTGGGCAGAGCGGGTCCTGTTACTCAACCTCCAGAGACTAGAAGGGGGCATCTCCGTAACCACATCACAAAGACGTCAGCAAGGCGTCAAGCCCAGGGTCTGTCTCCACCGACGCCCCACCCTGGGGGCTGCAATTGGCCAGGGCAACAAGCCAGAGCCACTCTCACGAGCAACAGTGCTCCGCCATCCCACATCTACATGTCCTGCAACAGTGTGCTCAGCCTGCAGGGCCTCAATCTGGCTTTCTGCCCGCTCATCCCTGAATCCTTGCCCCAGGGCCTCCTCAGGACCCCCCAGGAAGAGAGAGCAGAGGGGACTACAGGATGCCACTGCCGACCCCAGCACAGGCAACCTGGGGCTCGGTGAAGTGCGCATCTGATGGAAGCTGCAGACAGCCTAACTTAGCATCAGGTTTCAAACACGTTGAGGACAGCTGCCCCACCCCTGAAGATGCTGCTCTGAGTTTAACAGAGAGGGATGAAACAGCCCTCTGGGAGCTCTGGTTGAGTCAGAACAACCACCTGCCCAACCTGTGAACACCCGGGAAGAACATGCTGAGACGCTAGAGACCACACCTGTCTGTCCTCAGAAGAAGTTCTTGATGAGTGGAGTTACCATCTTCACCCACAGCTTCACCTGCCGACTTGGCTGCTCGAAGGTGGCAGATGACACCACACCCGACCTCAGGTAGAGCTGCTCTTGCTCCTGAGGAAGAGGAACATACAGGAATGGTGAGTCCCCTCCAGTACCATATAACATGGCCGGCTGGCCCCAGCCCAGCCCCTCAGGCCAGCCTGGAGAGCCCTGACTTCACATGTCTACCTCGCCCAGAGATTCAGAGTGCGCTAGTGGCAGGCAATGCCAGGTCCTACAAGTTGCCACTGTGAAACATTCCTTAGAAAAGCTAAAAAGCGGTGTTCCTAAAGACTTTTAAGGGCTGGGAACGGTGGCTCAAGCCTATTATCCCAACACTATGGAGGCTGAGGCAGGAGGATCGCTTGAGCCCAGGAGTTTGAGGCCACCCTGGGCAACATAGGAAGACATCATCTCTATGAAAAAGATTTGTAAATTAACGGGGTATGGTGGTGTATGCCTGTAGTCACAGCTGCTTGGAAGGTTGAGGCAGGAAATGGTTTCAGCCTGAGAGGTCAAAGCTACAGTGAGCTGTGATGGTGCCACTGCATTCCAGCCTGGGTGACAAAGTGAGACCTCATCTCTAAAAAAAAGGCTTTTAAGACCAAGACATGTATAGGACTCTAAATTTCTTCAATTTAGAGTTGAAGAAATATAACTGGTGGGAAAAAATATTCTAAACGTTCAACTTCACTAAATGAGGTAGTGCAAATGAAAATAATGAGGTATTTTTTCAATGAGACACAGTTTTCCTTCTATCAGATTGGCACAAAGCTGTTCTGTGATGTCATCCCCCCGCTGATGAGTGCGCAGTTCCCGGGCACTCCCGTCCCTGCTGAGGGAAGGGGACCAAGTCATCTTCTAGCGTGAGGTGTGGCAACAGGTACCAAGAGCCTTACAAAGCTCCCTTTGCCAGAGTCTACCCCGAGAAAATCACTGTGCACTAAGATTTTTATATTTATCACAACAACATTTATAACAGGGAAAAAAACTGGAAACCACCTAAGTGTCCAGTAGCCAACTTACTAACTCACATGACAAACCAGCGTTCGCCACAAACTTACTAACAACTCGCATGACAAACCAGCATTCACCATGAGAAGAACGTTTACCTAATCGTATGGGAAAATGCCCAGCATCAGCAGGCAGAGGCAGCTGGACACGAAACACACGTACACACAGGATCCTCATCTGCTGCTTATAGCTCTGCCTCTCCATACGCTGTCCACAGGAGGCAGGCAGGGAATCCTCACGACGGCTTCAGTGGTTTTCCCTCAATGAAAGGGTTAGTTTCTTTCCACTTTCCTTAACTTTTACAGTGAACATTTGTTAATTTCATGTTGTTTAAAAACATTTCTATATGCGGTGGAGCACGGTGGCTCATGCCTATAATCCCAGCACTTTGGGAGGCCGAGGCAGGAGGATCACTTGAGGTCAGGAGTTCGAGACCAGCCTGGCCAACATGGTGAAACCCCACCTCTGCTAAAATACGAACATAAGCCAGGTGCGGTGGTGGGCGCCTGTAATCCCAGCTACTCGGGAGGCTGAGGCAGGAGAATCACTTGAACCCGGGAAGTGGAGGTTGCAGTGAGCCGAGATCACGCCACTGCACTCTAGCCTGGGCAACAGAGCAAGACTGTCTCCAAAAAACAAACAAAAATTTATATATACTTTGTCAGAAAGGGTGTTTGGGATCTTTGAAGAGAAGCTTCTCTCGGCAGTCTACCCTCCAAGTGCTCTCTCCTCAGCGGGGCACCTGGCAATGCTCACACGTTCGCGCCCACAACTCTAGCCCTGTCTCCACCACACTCAGTCTCCAGTGCTCTCCTCTGTAATGTCCGGGCCATACCTACATCCACACTGTCATGAGAACCACGGGTGATGACCACAGACCAACCGCAGGACAGCAGCAGGGGTGGCCTGTGCCACTCAGAGCGGGACACTCCCTGCTCTGGAGGCCAAGAGGGACAGCACAGCCCTGGCAACTCCTCTGCCCCAAGGGGAACAGGAAGAGGATACCCCACACTCCAGAACCCTACAGAATGTGGCCTCGGCTTTTCCCATCAAGAGCTGGAAAGCCAGGGCCCCGACTTCACTTCTCCCTGCCCCCATCCCGTGCTCAGTGGGCCCCACCGTGGGTCGAGGCCACACTCTCAACTGGACCCGCAGCCCCACGCGTCACAGACGTGGGGGCCTCCTGACTGCTGCTGAGGTCCCAATCCCTGGCTGGACATGCCTGATGGAAGAGCCAGCTCTGGCCTCGGGGGGCTGGTTTGCAGAAGTCTCCATAGACCCGGCTCCAGCTTTATGTCTTCAAATGAATACCCAGCCAAGACTGCAATTAAATTACCAGAAACACTTAGGTTTCCTTACAGACTCCGCAACAGGGATGGAAAAGGAAGTCAGCTGACGAGGTTACGACGCTGTTTGAGGGAGTCTTTCTTGGGTCACAAGTGGTAAACTGTGTTCCCTGAACAAAACCAGGAAGCTTTCAGTGTTTATTGTATGCACTAAGTGGAGGGAGGAACTTCAGATTCTGATAAAAATACCTCCCGATTCCCAGTGCCCAACGTGACATGAATAGGAGGGCCCTTCCCTGAATTCCCAAAGAGAGCTCCAGACACTGCTTCAGAGAGCAGGGAGCCCCTGGTGGCTGGGGCTTTAGGGACTTTCTGGGCTGCGGGGAGGCTAGAGGCCGGGCAGTCCCAGCAGGGTTTGGCATCTAAGGACCGGGCACTGGGGGGCAGCTGCACTCCCAGTATATATGCATATATGTGGAACTATCTGGAAACATATTTCTGTTTCACAGTCTGTCCCTAAAGAATGGAAGAGCTACAGCAGCAGAGCTACCACCCTCCCACAAGCAAAAACCCCTGGGATTCAGGTTTGGGAAGAAAAAGAAAATATCCCAAATATGTCATTTGAGAAAGTAGCTCCTAACCACAACCGGCCCCAGCTTTTCTCAAGATCCAGGATGTGGGTTCAGCTCCCTTACTAGGACAGTGGGGGAGGACAGTCAGTACCAGGACCCCAGGCACAGGCTCCCCAGTCAACTCCGATCCATGCAGAACCCATCCTGGCCCCAGGCCGAAGTCACCAAGGACTCTACTGCCCTGGCACAGAGCTCCAGTGGAGTCTCTGCGAACAGCTCTCTGCAACTGAGACAAAAGTCCAGGCAAGGCTGCTGTTGAAAGCTGCGGGCTCTAAGGCCAGCCTGTCACCCTATTACTGGGACCTCTCAGCTTGTGGAGGCTTCCTCAGTCATTTGCCATGAGCCTCACTGCAGGAAGAAACCTGAACAAACCCATCACCCCACTGGCCCACCCAGAGTATGACCGCTGTCACTTCCTCTTGCGCCTGTCGTGGTGGTGAAGCTTTTCCTGGCACCAAGGCCCCAGTCGGTCACTGACAAGATTCCCAGACTGCAGGAGGGCAGATCCCAGGGACACAGCAGTGACCATTTCCTCGTCCATCAACAAGGCTCCAACAATGTTGCAACAGTTATTCCCCAACCCTGGAGCTTCACAAAGTCATAGTCCGATGCCTCAGGGCTCTCATGGAAAAGTGTTATTGGAAAGGTCACAAATGCATGAGCCCAAGACACCATCTAGGTCTCAACCAAAGGGACAATGTGCTCCCATTTCTAAGTCTATCCACACCATTGCAGGTCATCAAATGGAGCTCCATCCAGAAGCACTCACGAACTCCTAGTAACCTTTTATCTCCCTCAAAGAAAAAAGAGACTACTGTTATTAAAAGAGGGCCGAATCACATTTTTTTTTTTTTTTTTGAGATGGAGTTTCGCTCTTGTCGCCCAGGCTGCAGTGCAGTGGCGCGATCTCGGCTCCCTGCAACCTCTGCTTCCCCGGTTCAAGCGATTCTTCTGCCTCAGCCTCCCAAGTAGTTGGGATTATGGGCACCATGCCCAGCTAATTTTTTGTATTTTTAGTAGAGACGAGGTTTCACCATGTTGACCAGACTGGTCTTGAACTCCTGACCTCAGGTGATCCCACCCACCTCTACCTCCCAAAGTGCTGGGATTACAGGCATGAGCCACCATGCCTGGCCCTACTGCTGAACCTTTAACAGTTGACCCTTTTTAAAAGGGGAAGGTCCAAGGGAGAAAATGATGGTCTCCTCTAGTGCAAAGAAAAAGTCCCTAGGATGTGGGATGCCAAGCATCTAGGAAGTCACAGGCATGATCTTCCGAGGCTAAGCCACCATCACTGCACTCTCGGGGACCCCAAGTCTTTCTCTCTCTGCTCTGAGTCTCGTCTCAGAGGACAGCTCTCAGGGCGAGCCTGGGCCCCCAGCCACACCCTCAGCACCCCAGGAAATCCCACTTGCCCCGACCAACCTGGTGAAGCTGCTGCTGCAGGGCCTGGTTCTCTGTCACGATTGCAATCTGGGCCTCCAGGTCCCGGTGAACTGACCTGTACCCAAAATTAGGAGAGCCAATCAGCGTGAGACAGGGCAGGCTGCTCCCTGCCAGGTACAGCCAGAGGCCTGCGGGGAAAAGGAAATGTGCAGACAGGAAATGAGCACAGCACCTGCCGAGGTCCTCTCCACACACTCCTGCAATCTAAGAGAAGCGCCGACCCCAGATGCCTGGACACGAGGGGCTGCTGCAGAGCGGCGGGCAGCCTACACCAGGCAGGACTCACTCTTTCACCCCCACCCGGCACTGTGGGAAGCAGAGGGCCCGGGCTGTGGCACAGCCTCCACTCAACTGCTGGTCTTTGCTTCCACCACTCACACTGTGGCCTCGTGTCCCAAGCAGGATGAGAAGCAGGCTTTCCCAGAGGGAATGCGGTGACGCCACCTGCAGGCCTGCTCTCACACACCCTGCCCAGCTCCCACTCAGCCTTTCCCCAGAAAGCTCGGGGCCTCGAACCCCCCTCTGAACTGCCTCTGCACACCCAGGCCTGCCAGCACTGCCTGCTAAGCTCGGAGCCCGCGCTGGCCCTCCCTTCCTGCGAGCACCGAGAGTCGGCTCCCACCTACTTCTAAGCACGCAACATGGCAGATGGCAAAGGGCAGCCCCCGAGACCCAAGCCAGCAGATGTGGGGCTGTCACGCGGGGTGACAAAGAACAGGTCTGCCTTGAAGGCTGGCTGCCTCACCACAGGTCCTTGGTAGGCCATCTATGCCCTTCTGACTGAGGGGCATGTGAGTCTCCCCAACCCAGCCTCCCTATTTCAAGCTGCTGATGCACCAAAACCCTGTGAGGACAAAGGGGGTCCAGGACTGAGACCTCTGCTGTCGCTGCCCATGGGGCCCCGGGACTTCTAGGCTGGACAAGGCAGTGGAGGAGAAAACTAAATTTTAGGGCCCTGTAAGTTTCTGTCACACCCAGAGAACAAGTTCCCCTTTTTTGCTGGGAAATGAACCAGTCAGTATTACAGCTGGAGAAAAAGGGCACTGGGTGTCACTGTGTGGCAAGGGGACACACGCTATGGGGACATTTCTGTGACAGGGTCACAGGTGTCCTCAGGATACTGACGTGCTGCCTGAGATGACAACAGGCACCGTTCTGCGCCCTGTTCCACACCTTCCCAAGGTCCAGGGCCGACTCCCACAGCCCAGACCCCATCAGAACTACTAAAAAGGCTGTTCCCAAGACCTAACCTCCCAAGGACACGTGCTGCCTGAGACACCCTTCCTCCCACAGGCTCGGCCTGAGCTCACGACTTCCCTCTGTGCTACCCTTCACTGGCACCGAGAATGCTTCTCCCAGACACTCTAGCCTGTCAGTGTGAGCAGGCGTGAGCGGGGGGTGAGAAGGTAGTGAGTGAGGGTGAGCGCGTGTGAGGGAAGGGTGAGCAGGTAATGAGCAGGTGTGAGCAAAGGTGAGCAGGTATGAACAAGTATAAATGGGTGTGTGTATAAGTGTGAGCAGGTGTGAGAAGGTGTGCGCAAGTGTGAGCAGGCGTGAGCAAGTGTACGTGGCATAAGGAGGTGTAAGGGTAAGCAGGTGGCCATGGGCTCCTCTGGGGTGCCCTGCACTAATCCCAGCATCCCCAAGATCCTCCTCCCCACGAGGTGTCGAGTTTTCCCCCACTGACACGCCCCTTTCAAGGGACCCACATGACCATCATGGACGAGTCGACACAGTATGTAACACACACCAGGCTCCTAAAATAGACAACGGTTTCCTAATCTTCACTCAGAGCAAGAGCATTTCCAAGAATATCTTGGGTAAGAGGTGACGAGGCCCTGTGCCTGTTCCTGTAATGGGCTCGTCTCCACCCCTCCAAGGGCCACATCAAAGCCACTTGCTGGCCTGTGTGCATCACACCATAAACGGTAGCGCCCCACTGGGCCACTGGCTGTGCAGGCGAGTCACAGGACCACAGGTGTGGGCAGGCTGCCCCTTCCCCTGGCAGCTCTCATCCAGATGGCTCACACTGCCCATGGGGGTCCAAACAGCACAGCACTCATGGCCCCTCATACGCACAGCCCCTCCCAGCCCCTCTTCCCCAGAGCATGGAGCTGGGAGAGACAAGGCGCAGGGCAGGCGTCCGCCAGCCTCAGACCAGGGACAGGAGCTTTCTCCCACCTCCCGCCGCTCATTCCAACTTTTCTGATGACAAGATCAGCCCCTTAAAACACTGGGTCTGTTCAGTGACTTGTCCAGCTGGCTCTGAGTCCACTGAGGGGACAGTGACATGTGATATCACATGGGTGACGAGGGTCAGGCTGCTCTGCCTCATGCCGCCATGACTCAGCATCCCCCACAGCCCCTAGACCACAGAGTCTGGGGGGGCTTAGATTTCTCTGCCAGATCCATGTGAGCACTGGCTTGGTGATGGGGCCAGCGCCCAGGAGCAGGCCACCTCCAGTGCACAACTTCATCACATGCACAACTGCCCCCCATCTACTGCTCATTCCCGAGCCCCAAGATAGACTGTGGATGCGTTTGTAGACAGTCTCTACGTCTATCTATGCTTCACACAGAGGAAGAGTTAAGTACTTCAGCAGGTGAGTGCTGAGGATTAAAGAGGTGGCTCACATTTTCAGCCTACCTGAGATTGCCCACCAACCTCCCCTCCAGGCTTATTTGCACTGCAATCTTTCTCCATCAAAAAGAAAACAATGACCACAGGCCAGCCTGATGCCCTCTGGGGAGCCCTAAGGAGACAGCGTGAGCAAAGCACCTGCCAGGTCCAGAGATGCCGCTTGGTGCTGCTGCGAGATGCCGAGCGTGCCCCACAGGCCAAGGCAGCTGGGAACCACGATTTTTCTAGATTTCAACTCACAAGTCAGGAGTTTTAGCCATTGGTCTGTGCCCTGAGGACAACTGGGAAGTTTCCAACTAGGGAGGGGAAATCTAAAAGCCCTTTAGAGGTCAAGGCTGCAGTGAGCTCAGATTAGCCCTACTGCACTCCAGCCTGGGCAACAGAGAGAGAAGCCCTGACTCAAAAAAAAGCCCTTTTAGGTTGTTTCGTCTCCCTCGCTCTGAGCCTGAGCGGTCTGGAGCTCCGGTCAGACCTGTACCACCAGGCAGGATGTCAGGCTGTGTATACACAGGGCTAAGACTATCAGGGCTGGGACTCTGTCGGGAAATGTGTTTCACGCCCGACTCTTCATCCCAGGGCCTGACCTTTGGGCCTGACATCCTTGCCTTTCCAGGAAGCATCAGATGAAGGGAGACTTGCAGCAGAATGACAGTCTGGAGAGGGGGAGGCAGCCCTGCGGACACAGCGCTTTCGGGACTGGACTGACTGCTGGCAGTTCGTGGGGCAGAGAGAAACGCAGCAGCCCTGGGTGACGCAGAGGCGGCTGCCACTCCACAAACACTCACTCTAAAGCAAATGTCTGCGGCACCAGAGGACGACATGGACTGGAGTTCACTTCTGCTGCCTCACAGCTCTGGGCCCCCTCTTCTGCAGTCACACTGCCCTGAGGAAGGCTGATCCAGGCCCCAGGACTCCTGGCCTCCACGACAGCACTCCCCCAGGACTCACAACCATGGCTTCAGACCCCATTCCGACAGGCCTGCCCACCCTTCAATCTCACTCCCCACCACTCCCAGCACCCCCGCTATTCTGCAAGCCTCGTGTAGTCGAGGGGGCTTCACATTTCTGTCCCCTCTGCCAGGACACTCTGGCCCCAGACAGTGGCACAGGCGCTCCCTCTTCACTCAGACCTACTGCCTGACTGTCGTCTCCTCAGAGAGGCCTCCCTGAGCCCTCGGTAACAGACTCGCAGCGGCCTGGAGCCTTTTCCTGCTCTGCTCTTCGTAACTCATTCCCTGACAGATATTTGTAGAGATGCATCTGCTTATTATCTGTTTTCCATCAAGCTACAAGCCTCAGGAGGGAGGGAATTAGCCTATCTGGCACCCAGTGACCCATTCTCCATGTCCTGAATGATGCCTGGGACACAGTCGGTGCTTGTTAAGTATCTGTTTGAATAAAACAAACAAAATGAGACCAATAATGGCTCTCCCAAAAAAGGAAGGTTAAATTAAGTGTAAAAAAAGCTCTGAAGTTTTGTTCTTTTTTGTTTGAGACAGTTTGATTTTTTTGTTTGTCCTTGTTACTCAGGCTGGAGTGCAATGGTGTGATCTTGGCTCACTGCAACCTCCGCCTACTGGGTTCAAGTGATTCTCCTGCCTCAGCCTCCCCAGTAGCTGGGATTACAGGCTCCCACCACCACGCCCAGCTAATTTTCGTATATTTAGTAGAGACTGGGTTTCAATGTGTTGGCCAGGGTGGTGTCGAACTCCTGACCTGCTGATCTACCTGCCTTGTCCTGCCAAAGTGCTGGGATTATAGCCGTGAGCCACCACTGTGCCCGGCCTATTTTGTTTTGTTTTGAGATGGAGTCTCGCCCAGGTTGGAGTGCAGTGGCGTGATCTCAGCTCACTGCAACCTCCACTTCCCCAGTTGAAGTGATTCTCGTGCCGCAGCCACCAGAGTAGCTGGGATTACAGACATACAGAACCACACCTGGCTAATTTTTGTATTTTTAGTAGAGACAGGGTTTCACCATGTTGGCCAGGCTGGTCTCAAACTCCTGGCCTCAGGTGATCTGCCCACCTTGGCCTCCCAAAGTGCCGGAATTATAGACGTGAGCCACACCTGGCCTTTGCAGTTCTAAGGCAGGAGTGCATACACATTTTAAGAGGATCTCTCCTAGAAAAATTCAACTCAAGCGCCCCCCACAGTATTCTGAAATAAATCTTACAGGGTTCTCAGACTCCAATAAAAACACAGAGGGGACAGAAGACATCACAGTCTTATCCTTACAGGAGAACTCGCCTGCTCTGACGCTAGTACAGCTGAGAAACTCTAAGGGCCGCAGGCTGGCATGTGCTCAGCCTGAAGTGAGCAATTCACACAGGCACAGCACCCCCACCACACCCACTGGGTTCCCAGGGAGAGCCGCCCCACGTGTGGCCCAGGCAAACAGGGTGGGGCTGCCCGGCTCTCACCATCCGTTCACCTTTGGGCAGAATGCCAATTGGCCTATCGGGAAACCAATAAAAATAGTGACATTCTCACAATCATTAACAGGTTTCCCTGTCAGCATGAGCCAGAAATCTCTTAATCCAACACCCTGCTCCGCCCTGGCCACCCACATTGCCTTGTTAATGCTAGAATACTGCATCCAGAAGAAGTGAAATCAACATATTAAAACTGATCTTCTGATCTTCCTCATGAAATGCACACCGGAGGGCAGAGCCCATATCCCAGCAGATGGACACAGCCTGGCTCTGCCTGAATCTGATGATGGGGTGGGCACCACCCGCTCTGTCCCTCACCTTTCCATGAAGTAGAAAGACGGAGAGACATGAGAACTGGCCTGACATATTTCATACTTCCTCGGGCTCCCCTGAGGCTCCCTCTCAAGACCTCGAAGTGAGCTCACTGGCACCGGGCAGATACCACACTTTCAATGGCTGACAAGGCCGGGCTGCTCCTGCCTGTACCCCACCCCCGGCCAAGACTGGGTTTGGAAAGGAAAGCTCAGCACCCATCCAGATGTGTCTGCGGCAGCACAGGAGGCACTTCTCGTCAGAGTCCAAATTCTACCCCAGCTCCCAGAACCTTGTCCCACCACACCTACCGGGCAAGGAGCGAGGGCCAGGCAACAGGAAACTGACAACCACGAATCAGAGAAGCTGCCACCTGCCTGACACCCAGCCCCACCTCCTGAAGCCAATGCGACGCAGGTGAAGACGCCTGGCAGCAGCACCTTCCCTCACGGCCAAATCAGAGAGAAGAGCAACAAAACTAGGGACCAAGGCCAGAGACACGGCACCAAGGGATCCAAGACCCCCACCCCCTTCTGCCAATCATTTGCTCACGGGCGCGCAGCGGGCCTCAGCCCCCAGTGTGACGTCAACCTCCACGCACCCCACCAGGGCGCCTCAGCTGGCCTAGGACCCGTATGGTTATTTTACAGAAAGTCCAACATGAGCCCTGTTCCCCGTGTCCTCCTGACAATCCAGAGCCATCCTCCACTGCACAGGAAGGAGGTTAAGCCAGGCCCCTCAGCTGTGGCCACAGGTAAATGTAGGCTCAGAACCAGCCTTCTAGATTTCAAGCCTAGTATCCCCTATGCCAAATCCCACTTGCATGGCTTCTCCTGAGTATTCTAAACAGGTACCATTTACAAAATTCCAAATGAGAACTAAATAGATAAACCAATATTGCAAAAGAAGTCTCCAGTGCATATCTTTGAATAGCTGAGGGTTCCTCTGGTTCTTAGAAACTGCTCAATTTAGTAAAATGTGATAAAGAGACATACATGATTGATTGATTGACAGATAAAATATGTTAAGCAATTAGCACAGTATGCAAGAGAGGTGTATCAGGCTGCTGAACAAAATACATCCTGCATCGGCAAATGGTTACCCACAAGAATCTTTCCAACAAGCCATCTAAGCAACTGCCAGACAGTCCCGCCAATACTTGATAACACAGAAAACACTGAAGAATAAACCCCAGCCCTCTGAATTTTCTGTCACCAGACTGCACTGAAATCCACTGGCAGCTGCTGACCCACAGGGTCATTTCACATGAGAAAGTGCCTCTCCCCCCACGCTGCTCTTCCTTGCATCACCACACTCATGCCACCACCAGCAAGTTCAACACAGTCGCTCCTCAAAGCCTCCTGTTGCCTGGGTTCCAGAGGAGTGCTGCACTCAGAGCAGAGTGCGGTCTGAGGGGCGAGGATATGGAATCCAGACTCCCTGCTTGCCCTCCTTTGCCCAAGGGCTTCTGGGAGCAGGAGGAGCTGAGATCAGCCCAGGCCTGTCCTACAAGAGCCTGGGTAAGGGAGTGGAGGTAGCAGTGCATAGCCACCGGCAGGAATTTTCTGGGGCCCAAACACAGACACACCCAAAGAGGTACACAGCCTATACCCAGCAAGCCAGGAAATGGTCCACTGGGCCAGCCATCCAAATCCACAAGCACCCTGTGGCTGCCCACTCATCTCTCACCTGACACAGGCTGGCCTGAGGGAAGTGACCATCAAAAGATGGGCCTGAAGATGTGCTGACCAGATCCCACTTAGCAGGGCAGGACCCTCGCCTCTCCCTTCAGCATCAAGTGACCTCTGACCTCCGGTTCATGGCTTTAGGGTGAAGCCCCTCTGCTCAGCAGCAGCCCCCTCCACGCACCGTCCACCCCCAACCCACCTCTGGCAACTGTCCCCGACATCCCATCCCCCACACAGGCACATGCCCTGGGACCCAGCTGTAAGATCATCCCCAGTTCCCCACTCAACCAGCACTCCTGGATGCAGGGCACCTCCCCGCCACCTGCACCAGGGCAGGAGAGAGGGAGCGGCAGGAGCACACCAGTCCGGGAAGAGGCGAGGCACACCGGAAAAGCAGGTTGGGTGTTTCTGTTTCAACGGTAACTGGGGAGTCAGCTCACGTTTATCAGAGCCGCTTTCAGGGAAATAACCCGTGGCAGAGTCAGAAGCACAAGCCAGGAGCCTCCCACCCTCCAGACTGAGTTAAGGGGCCTCCTCATGGTTCCAGCACAGTGCAGTTGAGGACAGCGACACCCAGCCATGCCTCTGCAGCTCTCCAGCACCCAACAGTGTGAATCTGTGGCCTCCCCAAAGGTCAAGCTGCCCCACTGGCCGTCTCAATATCCCATCCCTGGATACTGTTGTTATTCCCAGAAGTAACGCCAATCCAAAAACACTTTCTACATCCGCCAGCGGCTGGGGCCGCCTGCCCTGAGACACTGTCCAGCAGGCTGGTTCAGCCACAACACATGCCAGGATGGGCCCTGCAGGACACTGGGGCAGTCACTTCCCACGACAAACAATGCCGCCTGCCTAGGCAGGCCTGTGGGACTCAAAGCAGCACGTGGGATGCCCTGGACAGGCCAGAAGCTTCCCATTCCAAGCTGGGACAGTGGGTCTTAAGGCTAGGCATCAGAATCTCCTAGAAGTTTTTAAAACACCATGTTGGTTCAATCCCAACAGAGCTGGATGAAGGTCTAGGGGAACCTGGGCTTCAGGATCTCTTACAATGTACCCCCCAGTTGAAAAACACTGCTTTAGGCCGGGCCCAGTGGCTCACACCTGTAATCCCAGCACTTCCGGAGGCCGAGGTGGGCGGATCACGAGGTCAGGAGTTCAAGACCAGCCTGACCAACATGGTGAAACCCCATTTCTACTAAAAATACAAAAATTAGCCAGGCATGGTGGCAGGCACCTGTAATCCCAGCTACTCAAGAGACTGAGGCAGGAGAATCACTTGAACCTGGGAGATGGAAGGTTGCTGTGAGCCGAGATTGCGCCACTGCACTCCAGCCTGGTAAACACCGGAGACTCTGTCTCAAAAAAAGAAACAAAAACCAACCACCTGAGCACTGGAAGATGACCTCAAGTCAAAAGCCACGAGGAGCACCCCAAGAGAAGGAGCAAAACAGGCCTCTGGACTGCCCAAAGAGAAGCCAGAAAAGCCACAGGCTGCAATCACGGTGCAGGGGCCCTACAGGCATCATTTACCCCTCTCTAGAAAAGAACGGGTCCCCCCGCGTCAGAAAGGAGTTATGGTCCCGCTGCTAGAGGCGGGTACCCTCACAGCATCAAGAGCCCATGGGGTAAGCCCATTGCTAAGCACAAGGTTTCCAGCATTTTCACCCACGTCTCGGAGAGCTGCCCCTGGGATTCTGCCCCATTTCGGCTGCTCTGCTGGACGCCTGAGACGGATAAACATGCAACACAGGCCGAGCATGGTGGCTCACACCTGGAATCCCAGCACTTTGGGAGGCCGAGGCGGGTGGATCACCTGAGATCAGGAGTTCGATACCATCCTTACCAACATGGTGAAACCCCGTCTCTACTAAAAAATACAAAATTTAGCTGGGTGTGGTGGCACATGCCTGTAATCCCGGCTACTTGGGAGGCTGAGGCAGGAGAATCACTTCAACCCAGGAGGCAGAGGTTGGAGGGAGCCAAGATTCCACTCCAGCCTGGGCAGCAAGAGCAAAACACTGTCTCAAAAAAAAAAAAAAAAAGCAACACAGACTGTGACCCTCTTCCTACCACCCACCACCAGCAAGACTTTGCAGAGCCCCCATTTCCTCAGCTATGGGGGAAAAAGGCAGACACTGGCATATAAGAAAAAAAACAGTAACAATACTGAGAGAAATACAGGAAAAATGGGCTGCTGACGTCAAAACGAATGATCCCTAATGAATCCTCTTTCTCCCTGAGAAAGGCGTTGCCAGCCGGGTGCAGTGGCTCACGCATGTAATCCCAGCACTTTGGGACGGAGGCCAAGACCAGCAGATCACAAAGTCAGGCATTAAGACCAGCCTGGCCAACATGGTGAAACCCCATCTCTACTAAAAATACAAAAATTAGCCAGGCATGATGGTGCACGCCTGTAGTCCCAGCTTACTCGGGAGGCTGAGGCACAAGAATCACTTGAACCTGGGAGGCAGAGGTTGCAATGAGCCAAGATCACGCCACTGCACTCCAGCCTAGGCAACAGAGCAAGACTCTGTCTCAAAAAAAAAAAAAAGGAAGAAAAGAAAACGGGCCGGGCGCGGTGGCTCACGCCTGTAATCCCAGCACTTTGGGAGGCTGAGGCTGGTGGATCACGAGGTCAAGAGATCGAGACCATCTTGGTCAACGTGGTGAAACCCTGTCTCTACTAAAACTACAAAAATTAGCTGGGCGTGGTGGCGTGCGCCTGTAGTCCCAGCTACTCAGGAGGCTGAGGCAGGAGAATTGCTTGAACCCAGGAGGCGGAGGTTGCGGTGAGCCGAGATGGTGCCATTGCACTCCAGCCTGGGCAACAAGAGCGAAACTCCGTCTCAAAAAAAAAAGAAAAAAGAAAAGAAAAGAAAACGCTGCCAACATGCAGGAACTCTGACAGTCAAGACCAGGCTAAGGGCTGGGCGCGATGGCTCATGCCTGTAATCCCAGCACTTTGGGAGACCAAGGCAGGAGGATCACCTGAGGTCGGCAATTTGAGACCAGCCTGACCAATATGGAGAAACCCTGTGTCTACTAAAAATACAAAATTAGCCAGGTGTGATGGTGCATGCTTGTAATCCCAACTACTCGGGAGGCTGAGGCAGGAGAATCGCTTGAACCCAGGAGGCATAGGTTGTGGTGAGCCAAGATAGCGCCACTGCACTCCAGCCTGGGCAACAAGAGAGAAACTCTGCCTCAAAAAAAAAAAAAAAAGACTAAGACATGTTCCTCTCCCTCTCTTAGGAGAGGTTACGTCACCACATCTTTATAACAGCCACCAAATGATGAGACCATGTAAGTCTTTAATGCGTAAGAGATAGATTTTACACAGCTGAAATTCACCTTTTGGGAGGCAAAGTGGGCAGACCACTTGAGCTCAGGAGTTTGAAACCAGTGGGCAACATGGTAAAACCCTGTCTCTAGAAAAATACAAAAATTAGCCAGGCATGGTGGCACATGCCTGTAGTCCCAGCTACTCAGGAGACTAAGGTGGGAGGATTGCTTGAATCGGGAAGTAGAGGCTGCAGTAAACCAAGATCGTGCTACTGCACTCCAGCCTAGGAAACAGAGCAAGACTGTCTCCAAAAAAAAAAAAAAAAAAAAAATCACTTAGGGAGATGAATGCTCTTATCTCCCCAAGTCGTGGGACAGCTATGATATGTCTGCAAGGGCTGCTGCGAGGGTGAGAAGGGAGAAGGGCAGCACTCTAACAGGCAGGTGCCAGGGCTCCCCCACCCCCCGCCCATGCTGTGGCTGTCCCAGGCCGGGCCGTCCTCCGGCCAGCTGCTGCGCACCTTTGGCATGGAATGTCCAGCCCCTCCGCCAGTACTCCTGCAGCTGGACCCGCTCCTGCTGTCCCAGGCTGCACACCTCGCTGTAGAACTGCCGCTCAATGTGCACATAGGCGGCTGGGATGGCGCCGGCCACCCCCTTGGCCCCGAAGAAGCCATTCACCTCTGGTGAGGCCAGCAGGATCTGGTATTCAGCCCGAGTGCCCAAGACCAGGTCCATGTAGGCCTGGGTCAGGTTGAAGTAGCCAGTGGTGAGGTAGACCTTTGCACCGCACTCGGCCTCAGTCAACAGGGTCTCAGTGACAATCTCATCGATTTGAATCTCAAAGGGCTTCATCTGAATCAGTGGATAAATCCAGGTATCAGGGGCTGGTCTGCGGTCTCCAGCAGCTGCTGCGTCTTCCTGGGTCAAAAGGGAGTTGCCGTGGAAGGTCTGGGCGTGCAGCACCTGCTGGCGGGTCCTGGCTGAGTTGATCACGTCCATGACCCTCTTATTGGCTGCCTTACAGTACTCCGCCCGGTCACCTAGAGGAAGACGTGAGAAAGAGGAATGAAGGGAAGAGAAACGGAGGGTCTGGACTCCGCCCAGCTCAGGGAACAGGGCATGTGACAGGCAGATGCAGACGCTACAACTGGATGTTCTCTGAACACAGTCAGTGAGCCCAAGACCCCCCAAGCCCAGGGCGAGGCTCCTCTGTGGAGAGTTTACCCAAGACAAGGGCCTTGTCCACAGTAGCCCACACTCAGGCGGAAGTGAAAGGCATGTTGACATAACATCCCAATTACAAACAAGCTCAAAACCAGGCAAGACAAATTTACAGGGAGAGAAATCAGGAGAGTGGTTACCTTGGGGGTAATTCCTGGGGTGGGGACAGAGGGGGACCTCCGGGAAGCAGATCCACTAGGAACAGGTTCATGGCTGTGCACTGGGACTGGCGTTCGCTGTGCATGTTCTACTTCAATAAGGAAGCTCATTCAAATTAAGATACAGGCGAATAACCAAAAAAGGAGCATGCGTATGCCACAGACAGGGTCGCAGGGAAAGCCCTGGAGAAGCACTGTCAGGGAAAGCTTCCCACAGCAGTGACAGTGCCTGAGAGAGAGGAATAACCAGCAGGCTCAGGTGCTACACAGGGTGCCCTCTGTATTCAGACAAAACACTGGTGACAGGTGACCATGTAGACACACTGAAGGGAAAGACGCTATCATCAGACAAGACACAGCTGAAAATTAACGAGGCAAGCATCCAACGCAGGAAGTCAGGGGAAAGAAACAGAATAAAACCACGAATAGGTTCTATTCGTGGGAAGAAAAAAACAGAAATAAGATCAGGCCGGGCGTGCTGGCTCACGCCTGCAATCCCAGCACTTTGGGAGGCTGAGGCGGGTAGATCACCTAAGGCCAGGAGTTTGACACCAGCCTAGCCAACATGGTGAAACCTTGTCTCTACCAAGAATAAAAACACAGCTGGGCATAGTGGCGAGTGCCTGTAACTCCAGCTACTCCAGAGGTTGAGGCTGGAGAATCGAACCTGGGAGGCAGAGGTTCAGTGAGCCAAGATCATGCCACCACACTTCAGCCTGGGTGATAAAAGCAAAAAACTCCATCTCAAAAAAAAAAAAAAATCTATATAATGAAAACGATATAGAAATGGAGAATATCAACTGTGGAAAGCTGATTCTCTGCCAAAGGAGAGTGAAACAGGGAAGGAGGGCTGCCCTGAGTCATCCTTGCCAATTCAGACGGTCTGAGCTGAGAGCAGGGACAGATATCAGTGCCCCTCAGGGCTGGGCTACAGAACAAAGAGAAGGATCGGCACGTGCAGGAGACTTTGTTGTTGACGCCAGCACCATCCAGGGCAAAAAGGAGTCACACTGCCGCATGTTGGACACGGCTGCGGGAGGAAGGCGCGCCAGGGGCCTGGGCATGCCCTGGACCTCTCCGGGAACTCTCACTCTCCAAAGCACAGCTGTACTCGAGTCTCCCCACTCCTGCTCCAAGCCTGCTGGCTCTCATCCTGGCCTAGCATGGCCCATTTTCTCTCATATCCATGCCTGGCCTGTTGCATTAGACCAGGCATCCACACACATTTTCTTTAAGGGTCAGATGGTAAACATTTTAGGCTTTCTGGACCAAAAGGCAGAGCTAAGGATGCTAGGTAAGCACTCAGCAACAGAAACAGAGCTCCACAAGCTCTTTACGGATGAAATTCAAAATACAACGGTATAACCAAGCATGGCTACGGGCAGGGCGTCACACGCCACAGCCAGGCCCAGAGGCCCAGCGCTCCCCTGAGAAGAGCACAGGGCTTCCGTCCGACGGCCCATTGAAATGCTTCCGTTCTAGGTCCACAGCACGCAGAGAGCTCTTCTCCTAACAAGGTCAAAGTTCAAGCCCTCCTGCCCAAGTTCAGCACACTGTAGCAAATCCAGCAACCGCCCTCTAAAGGCCACGGGGGAGCCATAGCCACAGGAATCACAGGAATGCAAATGCCCCAGAATGCTCGCGCCAGGACCTGCCTGGTTCCAGTGGGCAGAGCTGAGCTCTTCCACTTCACTTTCCAGGCAGGGGGACACAGACCGGAAGGGAGCTGGGAGCCATAGGCCCATGTGGTAGGCTTGGGGGAATGGACCCTAGACAGCAGCTGCTGACCAGGTTGCTTCCTACGACGCAGGACAGGCTACTGGGTCACTCGCCCAGGCACACAGGCCCCAGCCCACGCTCCCACCTTCCGAGGCCGGCTCTCTCACCCACAGAGCATGACTGCTGGTCAATGACTCACATCTGTACATCTGTCTGACTTCAGGGACAAAAGCAGAATGAAGCCTCGCCACCCAAGTCTCCTATGCCTGTGGCAAGGCCACCTAGAGGTGTGCTCTCCTGGGCCCTCACCCTACCCCACCCACAGCCACAGCAGGGTGTCGGCGGCAGCCCCTACCTTTGTAAGGATGCACCATCCCGTCCAGCACCTGCACCGTGTCGTCCCCCTGAAGCTGCAGGGACACATCCCCCACCGCATCCACCAGCTCGGTGAAGAAGTCGGCAATCTCCGCACAGTCCTGCAAGAACACGTAGCGGTCCTGGCGGTTGGTGAAGTAGGAGTCACTCAGGTTTGCGCTACAGGGAGGGAAGACGCAGGTGAGGAGGACTCAGGCAAGAGTATGCAGCAGCGTGTCCTGGTGACCCAGGTCTCAGGTGAGCTAACCGGGGGATGACAAACTCAGGTCAGCATGCCATTAACAAATAGCTACTCAGCAACGAACATGTACAAGAGACAAAGCCAGAGCCAATCCAAGGTGACAGGTGACACAGCAATGTGACCCACAGGCCCTCCTATCAAGGAGCTGACAATCTAGCTGAGAAGAGGAGATGTAGAAAGTCAACTAATCATGCAGGGCATTTTTCTTTTTGTTTTTGAGACAGTGTCTCATTCTGTCGCTCAGGCTGGAGTGCAGTGGCATGATCTTGGCTACCTGCAGCCTCCACCTCCCAGGTTCAAGTGATCCTCCTGCCTCAGCCTCCCGAACAGCTGGGATGACAGGGGTGCACCACCACACCTGGCTAATTTTTGTATTTTAAGTAGAGACAGCGTTTCGCCATGGTGGCCAGGCTGGTCTCAAACTCAGGTGATCCCTCTGCCTCAGCCTCCCAAAGTGCTGGGATGACAGGTGTGAGCCACCGTGCCCAGCCCACACAGGGCTATTTATCAGCGCCCATGTTTGTTTTCTTTGTCCCATGAAGTGACAGCTGCCACTGGTACAGTACCAGGGCAAGGATGCAATCAAGGGCTTTCTCTCAGCACCAGCAACCCAATCCCGGCCCCACAGCCGAGGAGAGGGCCCGTGAAGGGGCCCATGTTTATCAACCCGAGGACCTGGACTTCCAGGCTCTCTCTGCCTGACAAGTGCCTCATCCTCTTTCATCTGCTTCCACATGTACACGGTGAGGAAAACACTACAGAGGGTCACTGTGAGGCAGGAACAGACAGCATATCTGAGTGCCCAATCAACGGGGGCTTCCAGTCAGCCCTTGGGGGCTTCCGGCCTCAGCAGCACAGACAGTGCCACGGGAGGTGCTTCGGGTGCACAACAGCCAGACCTGCAAGCAGGTTCTCCAAGGCCAAGGGGAATGGGTTTCCCACTGCTCCTATTCCACTGCCCTCCAGCCTGCAGAGCACAAAGGCGAAAGCGCCGAGGGTGGGAAGCGCTCACCCGCTCAAGATGACGCTGTTGTCGAAGAGGTACACCTTAATGTGCTGGAGGCCGATGGTCTCATTGAAGCGCTCAGGGATGAGGAGCCGGAGCAGGCCGCGGAGGTGCGGTGTGTGAAAGAGGGAGACTCGGACCTGCTCCGGGAACCTCTGCAGGAGTGGAAGCAGCATTGTGCGGGAGTTCTTCCGGCCTGAACACACGGACACAGAGAAAGCGGCAGCTGACTCACAGCAAGAAGGTGTCCTGCTCCTACCACCTCCATGTGCCTCACCTTCGCCTGTGCCATCCACCTGAATCAGTCGCACCAACTGGGGCTACTCCTAGCCAGAGGACCCCCAGCCACCCTCTGTCCTGCATGCTGGCCAGGTCTCAGGCCTGGAGTGCTGGGCGTGGCAGACACCTGCTGTTGTTGCCACCCAGCACCCACTCACCCTCCTCCTGGTAACTGCATCCAACCTCCTCCTGGGGCACTACTCCACCCACTCGCAGCATTTCTGCTCTGGGGGCGTATGACCCTACCCACCTCACCTCTCACCCCCAGCTCCATGGGGGAGGCACACAGGCCTGAGCTGGGCTGCTGGGCACACTCCAAGCTCCCAGCTGGGCATGCGCCCATGTCAGGCCACTCAGGGGCTTTGACCTGACTCTCAGGGAACCAGACTCTTCCAAAGGACAAGGTGTCCTGGGGAAGCAGGCCTGAGCCACCAGGGGCCACCACACAGAGCCTGAGGAGGAAGCCAGCCCAAAGGAAATAGCTAGGGGATGGATCCTGGTGACATAGTCAAACCTCAAATCACAAGCCGCCTAAGGTGGATCAGTCACAGGAGTTCACAACCAAGGTCTTTCTGCCTGTGGCAGTTTTTCAAGAGACAAAGTCTGGCTACGTTGGCCAGGCTGGACTCAAACTCCTTGGCTCAAGCAATCCGCCCACCTCAGCCTCCCAGGCCGGTGGGACTACAGGGCGAGTCACTGCACTCAGCTCCTGCCTTAGCTGTTTTTACTTGGGCTTTCAATCACTTGCTGCAGAAAAAATCCTAACTCATACCACAAGGCAGTCCTGGGGCCGGCTCAGATGATCTTCAAATAGCCCTGTCTCTGCCTGAGGATGAGGGGGTGACAGTAACTTCTCCAGGAACTGAGTATCTGACACAGGAAGCATGAGGGGGCCAGGTGTGCATGCCACCTACCTCGTGAGCCCCGTGTGAAGTCTAAGAGAATGGAGACCTTGAGATCTGAAGGAAACTTTGCTTGGAGTGACTTTTCTAGAGTACTTTCTAGGCAGTCCACCTGTCAAGAAACACAGACGAAGAAAAGATTAAGACCCAAAGATTAGGGCCGGGCGCGGTGGCTCACGCCTGTAATCCCAGCACTCTGGGAGGCCGAGGCGGGTGGATCACGAGGTCAAGAGATCGAGACCATCCTGGTCAACATGGTGAAACCCCGTCTCTACTAAAAATACAAAAATTAGCTGGGCATGGTGGCACGTGCCTGTAGTCCCAGCTACTCGGGAGGCTGAGGCAGGAGAATTGCTT
>PVKV010009456.1:0-80981 GCA_004027835.1 Alouatta palliata
AAAGAAAAATTAATGATGGTCAAAGGGTACAAAGTCTCAGGAAGAAGATGTTTTATGCTTTTTTTGAGTTCTGTTGTACAGTTTAGTGCATATACTTAATAGAGTATTATACATTTTAAAATTGATGTTCTCATCACAGAAATATACTTGAGATATTGGATATGTTAAAAAAAAAAAAGGAAAGTTTAAAAAAAATAAAATTATCATAAGTCATTTGTATAGCATTTTATTTTACAAAACACTCTCACATTAATTGCTTCATGTTAGACATTTAATACAGGCATAATTCCTTGTAACCAAAATTGAACCATTGTATTATTGAAAACATATTTTCTTTTTGTTTCTAAGGAAAAGTCTAGGAGTTGGGTGAAGCTAAATGAGATGTGTTGTGAAATAACACAAATATTTCAAAGAAATATGTAACTAAAACTGATAAGATTAAAATCATTTTCCATCATAATGTTTCATATGCCATATGTTAAAGGATTCCCTTTATGGAAACACTTAAGTCTAAGAGAAGTATGTATCTTATTAAGCCTCTGAAAATTTTTATTTAACAAACAAATAAAAAGATACCTGATGCTTGAATTAAAGGTCAATGAAACAGTGAAGACCCATGGGTCAAGAACAAAGAAGTCACAGTGAAGCTGAACATCACTGGTCTCAGAGTTTAACTTGCCGTACATAACCATAGTTAGCATACTCTTTCTACACAGTTGGTAGCAATCAGATACATATTTAATGTGGTTTCATTATATCTTATAAATGCTGGCAATAGAATAATCTCCCCAGGGTATTCAGTGAATAATAGAAAAGAGAAAATGATGAGCACATTTAGCACATGCACCCACAACCTCGTGATAAAAGGCATTTCCCCCATACAACACCTGTTGTCATAGCTGGTTTAATTACTTTTCATTGTAGTCGGCATCCTGAAATATTTATCATGGAGCCTATAATTTTCCAAATCCAGAACTGACAACTACTTAAGTGACTGTAGGAACCGAAATTTTACTAACCCTTCTTACTTCTATGCTTTATTTGCAACATCAAAGGTGCTAAACAAAGTATCTTTCAGGGAATCTTCATTCGATTAAGTGAACTGGTGCATTAAAAGATTAAAAGACGTTCACACTACGTTCCAAAGGCAGTGTGTCACATCAAATTATGGCTGAAATTCGGGTAGAAATAATTTAATGATCAAACATTAAAGTGCTGAAATAAAAGATACAAATAAATTCAAAGGCTTTTATACAGAGGTGCCAACAAAGAACACTTTTAGTCAACATTCTAGAACTTACTCTTCCAACCAATTTAATACAAATTAGATTTGATTTTTGCACCTCTTTCTCCAGTGAATTATGGTTATCAATCTTAAGCTTTGGCTATCTTCTTCTTCTCCATCTTCTTTTTCTTCTTCTTCTTCTTGATATTTTAAATTTATGTATTTACTTATGCATTTATTTACAATATTTTAATTGACAAATAACTAGGCTATGCTCTTTTGATAGTGAAAGATATTGTGTTTTCAAATACAATTTTGCTATTTCTGTGAATAAAGGTCCAAATGAATTTTTTAAATCTTTATTTAATAAAAATATATTTAAATATTTACATGTTACATATTACTATATTGCACTATCATAATACTACACAAACATTAACTCATTTAATCTTCACAATAATCCTATAAAATGACAACTATTATTTTCTCCATTTTACAGTTGAAGAAATTGAGGTAGAGATTACTTTCCTCATGGTCACTAACACTAGTTAGTGACAGACCTGGGATTCACACTCAGGTAGTTTAACTCTAGAATCTGTTTTCTTTTCTTTCTTTCTTTTTTTTTTTTTAATTGCACTTTGGGCTCTGGGGCACATGAGCACATTTCGTATCCTGCAGGATTGTTGCGTAGGTACATACATGCCATGGAAGTTTGCTGTCAGTACACTAAAGCCAATTAGTTTTATAGAAAGGTTCTTATTAATAGAAAAATAATTTCATGTATACCTCATTAATTCCATTTGTAGGTAGATCAGTTCAAATTATGAAGATAGATTATTGCAATTTAGAGTCAAAACAATATTTTATATTGCAACTCAGTAAATACTTATATCCACACACTAACATTCACAAACAGCCAACACAAAAATTTCACAAAATAAGACTGCTCTTACTCCATTGTCTATATTCAAGTATATTCTATTATATTGCATTTCATTTTTAAAGTGCTTCTTATGGCCACGGAATTCGCTCTCACAATGTACTAACATATCTGGCTAGCCATTAATATCAAATAGGAAGAGTTTAAAACTAAAGAATCTTTGAGCTTCACTGCTAATACTTAAATTAGAATCTCTGGAGAATAACATTTTAAAAGCTATTCAGGTGATACCAATAAGCCTCATAGTTAAGAATCTCTGCACTATTGAATCAATACATTTAGTGTGTAAGACACATTGGAGTAGATGAAACTGACAAGATGCATTTTCATCGTCAGTTAAATGGGAGACTTTTGAGTGATAGGACTGTTGGATTATTTTACATTAGCATATCTGTTTTCTATGCTTTAAATGCCTATGGAATTCTTGAAGATGTCTTAAAATATTTTATTTTCATTGGTAACCAAATATTTCTTTTTTAATCTTGTTCATAATGGTAACTTGCCTAGCACATCCTTTCTTCATTAGCATCTTAAAGATATTTAAACCCAGGATCACCTGACTATTACCAATTAGTCGATCCTGAATCAATAATGTCTTATTTATTTTCTACTTTATTTCCAACATTTATTTTAAGTTCAAGAGTACATGTGCGGGATGTACAGGTTTGTTACTGAGGTAAACGTGTGCCATGGTGGTTTGTTGCACAGATCATCCCATCACCTAGGTATTAAGCCCAGCATCCATTAGCTATTCTTTCTGATTCTCTCCCTCTTCCCACCCCCTACCCTCCAAAAGGCCCCTGTGTGTGCTGTTCCCTACATCCATGTGTCCACATGTTCTCATCATTCAGCTCCCACTTATAAGTGAGAACATGCAGTATTTGGTTTTCTGTTCCTGTGTTACCGTGTGAGAATAATGGCCTCCAGCTCCAACCATGTCCCTGAAAAGGACATGCTCTGGTTCCTTTTTATGGCTGTGCAGTATTCCATGGTGTATCTGTACCACATTTTCTTCACCCAGTCTATCATTGATGGGCATTTAAATTGATTCCATGTCTTTGCTACTGTGACTAGTGCTACAGTGAACATATACATGCATGTATCTTTATAATAGAATGGTTTATTCCCAGAATGGGATTGCTGGGTCTAATGATAGTTCTACCTTTACGTCTTGAAGGAATGGCCACACTGTCTTCCACAATGGTTGAACAATTTACACTCCCACCAACAGTATAAAAGCATTCCTTTTTCTCAACAACCTCGCCAGCATCTGTTGTTTTTTGTCTTTTTAATAATAGCCATTCTGATTGGTGTGAGATGGTATCTCATTGTGGTTTCGATTTGCATTTCTCTAATGATCAGTGATGTTGAGTTTTTTTTTTCATATGTTTGTTCAGTGCATGTTTATCTTCTTTTGAGAAATGTCTGTTCATATCCTTTGCCCATTTTTTAATGGGGTTGATTTTTTTCTTATAAATGTTTTTAAGTTTCTTGTAGACTCGGGATATTAGCCTTTTGTCAGATGGATAGATTGCAAAAATTTTCTCCCATTCTGTAGGTTGTCTGTTCACCCTGTTGATTTTTTCTTTTGCAGAAGCTCTTTGGTTTAATTAGATCCCATTTGTCAATATTTACTTTTGTTGCAATTGCTTTTGGCATCTTTATCATGAAATCTTTTCCGTGCCTATGTCCTGAATGGTATTGCTTAGATTTTCTTCTAAAGTTTTTATAACTTTGGGTTTCACATTTACATTTTTAATTCATCTTGAGTTGATTTTTATATATGATGTAAAAAAAGGGTCAAGTTTCAATTTTCTGCATCTGGCTAGCCAGTTCTCCCAGCACCATTTATTAAATAGGAAATCCTTTTCCCATTGCTTGTGTTTGTCAGGTTTGTCAAAGATCAAATGGTTGTAGATGTGTGGTGTTATTTCTGAGGCCTCTGTTCTGTTCCATTGGTCTATATTTCTGTTTTGATACCAGTACCATGTTGTTTTGATTACTGTAGCCTTGTAGTATAGTTTGAAGTCAGGTAGCATGATGCCTCCAGCTTTGTTCTTTTTGCTAAGGATTGTCTTGGCTATATGGGCTCTTTTTTGGCTCCATATGAAATTTGAAGCAGTTTTTTCTAATTCTGTAAATGAAGTCAATGGTAACTTGATGGGAATAACATTGAATCTATAAATTACTTTGGGCAGTATGGCCATTTTTTTTAAAAAACCAATGATTGTATTCAGAAAACTTAGGTGAACAAACATTTACTACGGTGTACCAAGATCATGCCCACACAGGGGAGACAAATAGAATCCCTGGTCCCACTGCTACAGCCCTTTTCCCAAAGAAAGGGGAACTGCAGCTACCTGGGAGGCTGAGGCAGGATAATTGCTTGAACCGGGAGGCAAAGGTTGCAGTGAGCCAAGATTGCTCCACTGCACTCCAGCCTGGCACCTAGTGACAGAGCAAGACTCTGCCTCAAAAAAAAAAAAAAAAGGAAAGGGGAACCCCTCTGTGCACTGTTGGAACCCCTACCAACAGCAATGCCCAGAGTCATGGTATGCTACTGTTTCCTGTAATAAAATTGTGTGCTTTGACTCAGGGTTGTTGGGAATAATGTGGAAATACATCTTGTTTTCTTCTTGATACCTGAATAAATCAGAAGTAAAAATAAATTAAACATAAGACCTAACATCATAAAAACCTTAGAAGAAAATCTAGGCAAAACCATTCAGGACATAGGCGTAGGCAAGGACTTCATGACCAAAACACCAAAAGCATTGACAACAAAAGCCAAAATACACAAATGGGACCTAATCAAACTCCACAGCTTCTGCACAGCAAAAGAAACAGTCATTAGAGTGAATCGGCAACCAACAGAATGGGGAAAAATTTTTGCAGTCTACCCTTCTGACAAAGGGCTGATATCCAGAATCTACAAAGAACTAAAACAGATTTACAAGAAAAAAACAAACAAGCCCATTCAAAAGTGGGCAAAGGATATGAACAGACACTTTACAAAAGAAGACATACATGAAGCCAACAAACATATGAAAAAATGTTCATCATCACAGGTCTTTAGAGAAATGCAAATCAAAACTACATTGAGATAATGTCTCACGCCAGTTAGAATGGCGATGATTAAAAAATCTGGAGACAACACATGCCGGAGAGGATGCGGAGAAATAGGAATCCTTTTACACTGTTGGTGGGAGTGTAAATTAGTTCAACCATTGTGGAAGACAGTGTGGCGATTCCTCAAGGACCTAGAAACAAATTCCATTTGACCCAGCAATCGCATTACTGGGTATATATCCAAAGGATTATAAATCATTCTACTATAAGGACACATGCACACAAATGTTCATTGCAGCACAGTTTACAATAGCAAAGACCTGGAACCAACCTAAATGCCCATCAATGATAGACTGGACAGGGAAAATATGGCACATATACACCATGGAATATTATGCAGCCATCAAAAACGATGAGTTCGTGTCCTTTGTAGGGACATGGATGAACCTGGAAACCATCATTCTCAGCAAACTGACACAACAACAGAAAATCAAACACCGCATGTTCTCACTGATGATAGGTGGGTGTTGAACAATGACAACACATGGACACAGGGAGGGCAACATCACACACTGGGGTCTGTCAGGGGGATATAGGAGAGGGACAGCTGGGGTTGGGGAGTTGGGGAGAGATAGCCTGGAGAGAAATGCCAGATATAGGTGATGGGGAGGAAGGCAGCAAATCACACTGCCATGTGTGTACCTATGTAACAATCTTGCATGTTCTTCACATGTACCCCAAAACCTAAAATGCAATAAAAAATATATATTGAAAATAAAAATAAATAAAATAAATAAATAAAAAATAAAAAAAAAAAACCTGATCAATTCTGCTCATGTTCCTTCATGAAAACTGATCACATGCAAATGGAAGAGGGGGCTATCCTTTGCTGGACAGCAACTTGCCATGTGAAAGGAGCAAAAATTTTGGTGGGCAGCTAGCTATCTCTGTCCTAGTCCACCCCTCTGACCACTCCTGTATGAAAAAGGGAAGGATGGGTGCCATACAGCAGTCATTGGTCCATAGAAATTACAAAATCCTACTTGGCAAGCACTCTCATGTCTCATCCCCAGGCGTGGAAGTTCCTTGATTCTGATATGATTCTGTTCTCTAGTGTGACTTTCTTTCTTGCCCTATGGCTATATATAAAGTGACACTGGAGTGAATGCCCTCCATGAGAACTATGCAACTTTTGCAGTGCTTATTCTGACTTTAGGAGTTCATGGTCGTTTTACAGAAACAGGATTTTTCTAGGCCAGACTTAACTTTTCTTTGGTAATACAATTCCCTCAAACACTTTGATCTATGTGCTTCCAACCAGTTTCATGTGCCAGTAGCCATCATCTATGTTCAAGCCTACTTTATTTTCTTGCTCTTTCATCCTCATGCCTCTCCTCACTCTCAATTTAGTGATGGTTATTTTAAGGCCCCTGATATAACAGGCTTGAGTGGAAAGCAACAACATTAACCTAATCTTTGCTTCAAGACTGATTTACTTTGTTTAACTAAGTATTCTTACAGACGTTTTACGGTTGAAAAGTATATATCACATGGCATTTGAATCATGTTTAAATGTATAGTTCAGTGACATTAAATACATCTACATTAGGACTCAAGGATTTTTTTTTCCCTCAAAACCCTTTTCAGGTTTATCTCTTAATTTAGTAACCAGAAACAGTTGAGTGTTTTAAACTATATGTCCCTAAATCACTAGACAATCTCTATTTGCTTCTGTCTTTACTTGAAATAAAGTCAATTCTTGCCTGAGCTCATCATTCCTCCCTGCCATATACATTTGAAGTGAAGGAAAATAAAGAGAAACAATACACATCTATTATAGTGGAGATATTTACTGCATACCAAATATCTATAGGTTCCACTATATTTCCCAACCATTTTGCATGTACATGGCTAGTTTTAACCAATGCGCTGTGAGTAGAATTAGTATTTGCCATTTCTGAGCCGAAACATTTCAGAATCAGTGCATGACTCTCTATCTCCTTCTTCCCGTGCATCAGATACCTGGAATACATAAGCAGGTACAGATAGCAGCATCATTGCTTGGAAGCATGGCTATGCACAGTGAAAAATGTACTTTTATATGTGAGGCCACAACATTTTGGTGATGGTTTATTAACACAGAATAAGATTGTCAAACTTGACTAATATAAATATCCCATTGAACAAAAAAAAATGCTCAAAGCAAATAAAGTATTTCTTGATTTATATAGAAAATTCAGCAAAAGAGACTTGTAAGAAAACACACTAAGGATAGTTGTACTTTACTCATAAGAGATAAAGTAGCATAGAAAGACTTCTGCCTTGTCTATACATTTGAATGTGTTTTGACAATGAAAATATGTTCAGGTAATACCTTTATAATTTATTTAAATAATTAACATATTTATTTAATGTTAAGGAATTATTACTAAAAGTAACATGTAAACATGTGGAATATAGGAAATGTTGATTCATATTGCTTAAGATTTTTCCAGAAAGTTTCTGGCAATTCAGATTTCCCTAATTATTGTATGAGAGTATATCTTACCCCTTTATTGTTAATGTTGATTATTCTTTACTTTTGATAATTTATAAGCACATTAAAAAGTATCTGGTTTAATTTGTGTACTTTTGGTTATTGGTGAAATAAAATACTTTTTTCATATATTTAGTAGTCATTTTAATTTATTATTTTGTAAGCTATTTTGATGTCTTTGCTTATTTACTTACTAGGTTTCTGATAACTCTATTACTTTTATTACAAATGTTTCCTGTAAGAGGTATCTGTCAACACCTGCTAGGAGGTGTCTCCTCATCTGGAGGCACAGGGTTCAGGGGACCCACTTCAGAAGTCAGTCACTGGTCATTACAGAAATGCAAATCAAAACCACATTGAGATACGCTCTCACACCAGTTAAAATGGTGATCATTAAAAAGTCAGGAAACAACAGATGCTGGAGAGAATGTGGAGAAATAGGAATGCTTTTACACCATTTGTGGGAGTGTAAATTAGTTCAAACACTGTGGAAGACAGTATGGTTATTCCTCAAGGATCTAGAACTAGAAATACCATTTGACCCAGCAATCCCATTACTGGGTATATACCCAAAGGATTATAAATCATTCTACTATAAAGACACATGCACATGTATGTTTACTGCAGCGCTGTTCTCAATAACAAAGTCTTCGAACCAACCCAAATGCCAATCAATGATAGACTGGATAAGGTATATGTGGCACATACACACCATGAAATACTAAGCAGTCATAAAAAAGGATGAGTTTATATCCTTTGCAGGAACATGTATGAAGCTGGAAACTGTTATTCTCAGCAAACTAACACAAAACAGAAAACCAAACACCTCATGTTCTCACTCATAAGTGGGAGTTGAACAATGAGAACACATGAATACAAGGAGGGGAACATCACACATTGGGGCCTGTCAGAGGGTGAGGGGCAAGGGGAGGGACAGCATTAGGAGAAATACCTGATATAGATCATGAGTTGATGGGTGCAGCAAACCACCATGGCACATGAATACCTAAGTAACCAACCTGCACATTCTGCACATGTACACAAGAACTTAAAATATAATAATAATTGAAAAAACTAAAAATAGAGCTATCATATGATCCAGCAATCTTACTTCTGGGGTAGACACCCAAAAGAAAGAAAAGTCCTGTGCTCTTTTCCAGTATATCAAAGAGAAATCTTCACTCCCATGTTTACTGCAGCACTGTTCACAATAGCCAACATTTGGAAGCCACCTATGTGTCCATTAATAGATGAACCTGTTAAGAAAATGTGGTGCTTGTACACAATGAAGTACTATTTAGCCATAAAAAATAATGAGATCCTGTCATTTGCAACACCATGGATGAAACTGGAGATTATTATGTTAAGTGAAATAAGCCAGGCACAGAAGGACAAACATAACATGTTCTCACCTATCTGTGGGATCTAAAAAATCAAAACGGTTGCATGCATTAACATGGAGAGCAAAAGGATGGTTACCAGCGGCTGGAAAGTGTGGTGGTGGGGGTAGGGGGAGAAGTGGGGATGGTTGATGGGTACAAATAAGAATAGAAATAATGAATAAGACCTACTATTCGATAGCACAACAGAGTAACTATAGTCCATAATAATTTGATTGTACATTTTCAAATAAATAAGAGTATAATTGGATTGTTTTTAACACAAAGGATAAATGCTTGAAGGAATAAACACCCCAATTCTCCTTGATGTAATTGTTATGTATTATATGCCTATATTAAAACATCTCATGTACCTCATGAATATAAAAATCTGCCATGTACCCCCAAAATTAAACATTTAAATATTTTTAAAAACACAAATATAAAATGGTAGATAAACAGAATTATAAAATTTTAGAACTGGATGGAATTTTAAAGATCATGTAATCCATTTACCAAATTTCCACAATGAAGAAATTTAAGCTTTAATAAGCTGAGTAAGTGGCTCCAAGTTTAATTCCAAGTAAATGAGCTCATCTAAGTCTTCAATTTCTCTTTCTAAGCCCTGTGCTCTTTTACAAATGTACTATTAACAGAACTTCTGACTGTGTGGAGATTATGTGTATATCGATCCAATCAGATTTCTCATTTACCAGATTTTATTTATTTAATAAAACTAGCATAATTATCTGATTATATATAGCTCCTTGTTGAATAGAATTATAGGTTAATATAATTTTCTATTTATATTAACAAGTATCTACCTGCAGAACTATGAAAATTATAACTAAGATCTAAAAAAAATTATCTCATTATCTCTGGAAGATTGAGTTTTTGTTTCTTAATCTAATTTCAAAATTAAAATCATTCAATGAATTTTGTAGCTGGAATTAAAATTCACCATACAATTATTTAATTGAAATCATGTCATAAAATTCCTTATTTGAGTGACACTTACGTAAATTAACTGCCTGAGTTACTCAGATTTTCTTCATACAACAATTTTTTACATGTTTTGCTAATAGTTCCGCTAGCCATATGGAATGCCTAAAAAATTGCTGCAGGGTGTAACAAGGAAATCACCTGTAGTGTAGTGATATAAAACATGCCTAGTGATTTGGCTTCTTATTCAGTAGTTAAATCTTATAGTAACAAAGATTACTTTCTTTTAAATAATTTTTATACCCTGATAACATTTAGTTTTGTGACATAGATCGTTAAATAAAACAGCAAATTACGTTCACAGTTGCAATTACTGTATCTTCAATTGGGGGAAAATTTAATTATTCTCACCAGCCTAAAATTACACTTTTGATTAAAGAAATACACTGATATTTCATAATATCATGATAAAATGAAGACACACATTCACATGGATTTAGATTAAAATTATTTATTTAGATGAGAAGACAAGCACTTTAGAATTCATAGATCATCTTTCTTATCAGCAAATGAGCCACAGAAAAATCATCCAAATTGTCCCACACATCATAAAATTTAACAAATATCTACACTGAACTCTATTACCTTTGTATAGTGTATTCCAACATACAACTATCTACTGAGGTTTCTGAGGACCCTTATATATTATATTATATTATATTATTTATCTATATATTGTATCATTTACATACAAAGTTATATTTTGATAGAACATTACTTGTTTATTATTTATGAGGTTTTACTACAGATTCTTTATACTTTAAATACAAGGCTGAGCCTCTTAATATAAACTTGGGATACATCTAAGCCTTTAAAAAACAGCCACCAGGAAATTAGGCTTCTCCCAATCTTCTTTAACAGTATTAGCAGTCTCTTTCATGCTATTTTGAGTGTATTGATTTTCTAGAATAAAAATTATATTAATTCCGAATTACTAGGCCTTTACCTAATGGTCTTGGGATACCTGGCACAGGGTTAGTTCCTCATAGACTAGAGTCAAAAAGTATCAATGGCTTGATACTACTGGAAATTCAGATGAATGCCTGTCATTACAGAATTTCCTTAACCTGCTTTGTGGCAGTAATCTAATCATTCATCATCCCTTTTCATATGTATGTTTTTAACAGATGGATCATCAAGCTTATAATCTCTAAGGGATGAATTGAGGCATGTAGAGTCAGGTACTGTTCACTGTTATGGTTTATTATTATAATATCTTTACTGGACTAGCTAAATGATTTTATCCTCAAGTTTACGGGATTTATACTATATTGAGGATGTTCATATATCATACACACGTATTATTTTTTCAAAGCACCACAAACATATTTAAGGTATAAATTAGATGATATTAGTTGTCATTCTCTTCATTGAACATAGGTATGTAAGCCTACAATTAAAAAGGATTTCATGACAACAGTGCTGCACATTTTAATTATAGAAAAATATTGTGTGCCTTGGGCATTTCTAGTATTTCTAGGACCATTCATAAGTAAAACAAAATAGTAAAAATAAAATAGAATTTACCAAGAGAAAAATTGAAATTTACACATCTAAGGTGTATTTTTTTCATGAATTAGAGTATATTTTTGCTCTTAATTTTTTTTAATTTCAACTTTTATTTTTGATACAAGAGGTACATGTGCAGATTTGCTACATTGGAATATTGTGCGATGCTGAGGTTGGAATATGAATCTCATCACCCAGTTAGTGAGCATAGTATCTGATAGATAGTTTTTGTTAACCCATCCCACCTTCCTTTACCCTCTAGAGCCCACCGTGTCTATTGTTCCTATATTCATGTCCGTCAGTGCTCAATGTTTAGCTACTACTTATAAGGGAGAACATGTAGTTTTCTGTTCCTGTGTTAATCTGTTTAGGCTTATGGCCTCCAGCTCCACCCATGTTGCTACAAAGGATATGATTTCATTCATGTTATGGCTTCATAGTATTTCATAGTGTGTGTGCACCACATGATTTTTATCCAATCTACCACTGATGGGCACCTGTAGTAATTCAATGTCTCTGCTATTGTGAGTAATACAGTGATGAACATACAAGTGCATATGCTTTTTGATAGAATGATTTATTTTTCTCTGGGATATATACTTAGTAATGGCATTGTGTGGTTGAACCATAGCTCTGTTTTAAGTTCTTTGAGAAATTTCCAGACTGCTTTCCACAGCATCTGGACTAGTTTACATTCCCACCAATAATGGATAAGCATTCTCTTTTCTCTGAAGCCTCATGAGCATCTGTTAATTTTTGACTTTTTAATAGAAACCGTTCTAACTGGTGTGAGACAATATCTCATTGTGGTTTTGATTTGCATTTCTCTGATGATTAGTGATGATGAGTCTTTTTACATATGTTTCTTGACCATATGTATGCCTTCTTTTGAGAAGAGTCTGTGTGTCTGTTCATGTCTTTTGTCCATTTTATAATGTGGTTGTTTTTAAATTGTTCATTTGTGTAAGTTACCTATAGATTCTGTATATTAGGCCTTTATTGGATGCATAGTGTACAAATATTTTTGCCCATTCTGTAGGTTGACTGTTGCTCTGTTTATAGTTTCTTTTGGTGTGCAGAATCTCTTTAGTTTAATTAGGTACCACTCATCTGTTTTTGGTTTAATTGCAATTGCTTTTGGAGACTTTGCCAAAAATTCTTTGCCAAGGCCAATGTTGAGAAGAGAATTTCCTAGGTTTTCTTCCAAGATTTTTATAGTTTGAGGTCTTACATTTAAATCTTTAATCCATTTTGAGTTACACAAACCAATAAATGAAATTCACCACATAAATAGAATCAAAAGCAAAAGGTATATGATAGTCTTAATAGACACAGAACAATCTTTCCATAAAATCCGACATCCTTCATGATAAAAACCCTCAACAGACTACGCATTGAAGAAACATACCTCAAAATAATAACAGCCTTCTATTACAATCCCACAGCCAAATCATACTGAATGGGCAAAAACTCTAAAACCATGCCGGAAACTTGAGAACTGAAACAAGACAAGAATGCCCATTCTTACCATTCCTATTCAACATAGTATTGGAAGTCTTAGCCAGATCAATGAGTCAAGAGAAAAAAGTAAAAGACACCTAAATAGAAAAAGAAGTCAAACTATCTCTGCTGACAATATGATTCTATACCCTAAAGACTCTGCTAACAGGCTCCCAGATTGACAAACAACTTTAGCAAAGTTTCAGAATACAAAATGAATGTGCAAAAATCAGTGGCATTTCTATACACCAACAACATCCAGGGTGAGAGTGAAATTAAGAACACAATCCCACTTACGATAACCACAAAGAAAATGAAATCATATCTAGAAATACAGCTAACGAAGGAGGAGAAAAATCTCTACAGGAGAACTATAAAACACTGCTGAAATATATCAGATATAATGCAAATAAATGACAAAACATTCCATGCTCATAGATGGGAAGAATCAATGTTGTAAAATGGCATTGCGGGGTCAGATCATAGCTCTGTTTTAAGTTATTAGGGAAATTGCTTTGCCGGAAACAATTTACAGATTCAATGCTATTCCTACCAAACTAATAATAGCATTCCTTAGAGAATTCAAAAAAAAAAAAAAACTATTATAAAGTCATATAGATCCAAGAAAGAGCCCCAATAGCCAAAGCAATATTAAACAAAAAGAACAAAGCTGGTGGCATCACACTACTAGACTTCAAAGTTTACTACGAAGCCACAGTAACCAAAAGAACATGGTACTGGTACAAAAACAGACACATAGGTCAGTGGAACAGAATCTCAGAGAAATAAAGGAAACTCAGAAATAAAGCCACATGCTTATAACCATCTGATCTTCAAAAAGGCTGACAAAAATAAGGAATGGGGAAAAGACTTTCTTTTCAATAAATGGTGCTGAGATAACTGGCTAGCCATATGCAGAAGGTTGAAAGTAGACCTCTACCTTTCAACAAAAAAATTTTTAGACTCTGTTTACTTAGCTACCATGCTTTTTTCATTGGAATCTTAAGGTTCACCATAGTTTTTGTTTTCCACACACAAAAGTATATTTTGGGGGCAAAGAATATGCAATGCTGTAATCAAAAGACGAAAAAAGCAGCCTAAATTTGGTATATTCTCTCTGTAGCTTTTGACACTGATATTGGCATTTCATAAAATACTTTTCTAGAAACCATCATTCTCAGCAAACTGACACAAGAACAGAAAACCAAACACCACATATACTCACTCATAAGTGGGTGTTGAACAATGAGAACACATAGACACAGGGAGGGGAACATCACACACCAGGGCCTGTTGGAGGGTGGAAAGGGCTAGGGGAGGGATAGCAGGGCGTGGGAGGATTGGGGAGGGATAATATTAGGAGAAACATCTAATGTAGATGACTGGCCGAGGGATGGATGCAGCAAACCACCATGGCATGTATATACCTATGTAACAAACCTGCATAATCTGCACATGTACCCCAGAACTTAAAGTATAATTTTAAAAAATAATAAATAAATCAAGTAATCAATAATCTTCACTGGAAATAATACTTTTCTAGAGAGTTACTGGTTTGGAAACCTACTTCAGATGATTGCAAAATGTATAAAAGACAGGGACTGATATTTAAATATTTGCACGAATGTTTCAGACTTTGCCACACCTGAGAGAAAGGTATGGCTTTGGAAAAGGGTGTTCACCTGTGTCAGTAATAACCAGATATACATAATGACTCACTCATTAGCAAACTGTTGGCTAACAATTGATATACATAATTACGATACACATTGATATATATAACTACTCAATTATTAGCAAATTGTTAGCTATTTATTTATAGGAATTTTCAAGCAAAGAATCTTGTAGAATTGTCCAAGAGATTCCTCAAGGTAATAGGTATTATTTCCATATTTATTTATAAGATGGACCTAGTGACCTCCAATGAGAAGAGTATTTGTCTCTCTTAGCAACCATTCCAAGGTACCAAAATTAATGGTTGTGATCCGTTTACCATAGCATAATAAAGGACTTAAAGTAACAAAGGAAGGAAGTGTATTAAATATAGGGGCCTTGAGTGTCTGTACAAGTTTCCATATTAAAATGGTGGTATGAAGGTCTTAAAACCACAATCTGTCGTTTCTCCATTGTTCATTTTAATAACCTGTAACACCTGATGTTCATCTATTTATATATGACTTTATGCCAGTCATCCTCCTAAGGGTCCTACAAATACCAATTCATTTTATTAGTAGAACAATCTTATGAGGTAGATTCTGTTTTTATTCCCATTTTGCAGATGGAGTAACTGAGATGCAAAAAGGTATGTAACTTTCCTAAGATACACAGCTATTAATGGCAGAGCCTGTTATGCCTTAGGCCACACAGCTGCAGGATCTGTACCCTCAGCACTCTCCCATGTCACCTCTCAGGTTCTCTACCTTTCTTCTAACACTCCTCCTTCCATCTGAGAACATGAAATTCATTTGTGAACAAGAGAGAATTTCTATGTCAAGGGAAGAAAGAAAATAGGATAGGTGGAACGTGCACAAGACTCTGATAGAATCAGGCATACGAGCAAGGACTCTGTCACTGAATGTAAAGAATAAAATTATCTTGGGACACATGTTTAATGAAAGCAATAAATATGTTTTATAACTTCACACCTAGAAGACATACTGAAATCAGCATGTAAGTATGATTTAGAGGAAGTTGTTGTCAAATATGGAACAGAGTGCTTGGGTAACAGCATGAGAATATAGAAAAGTTGTAGATACTTATAACCAGGATGCATATTACCCTAAACTTGAGCTCAGAGATAAACATATAATAGATTAAATGTAGTAACCACAAAATTAAGATAACAATACCAACTTTTATCTCAGGGATGTTGTCCAGAGTAGATAATAAAATGAGTATAAGCAAAGAAAAAAGTTACCTAGTAAATTGAAAACTGTTTCCCAATAAAAATAAAAATCTATAAACAAAACTAATGCTTTAACATTTCAGTGAGCAGCTAAAGCAAATTTTAAAAATATATGATTGTAATTTTATTGATTGTTTATTCTTTATATACATTTCAAATTATCTAAAAAATATTTATAAATGGATTTGAGTTACACTTATATAGCCATATGTTCATTGACAGAGAAGAATAATGTTTGTAATTAGAGCGAATAAAATGTTGAGCCCTAATCCAAAAGAAATTCTTGGTGAAAACTATGACAGTCCATGGCTGAGTCGTCCTAAAAATCCAAAAAAGTTGGTGGATCTCCAAAAGTATCTAATTTATTGCCAAAGAAAGGCATAGAAATTAGGTGAGGGAAGTTCCACTATAAGTGTCTTCTACTATAATGATTTAAAAACCTTGCATATTTGTCAGATAGAACATAATCACTACTTTGGTGGCTAAACTTCAGACAGCCAAACATGGCATCAAGATGCTTTTATAAAAATGCAGGTTGATCACCGTTTCAATAGGGAGGAGTGTCTTCTGCCACTGATTCCATCAAAGCTTTTTTAAGAAAAAAATCTGATATACTAACAGTTTAGTTAAAGTCTAAAACCAGTTAAGATAGGAGTATTTATTCTAATAATCACTCATTAATATTTAATGAGTGAATATTATTCTAAATTCCAAAACCTAGAATAGTTGATTTTGTAAGGTCTCTGGTAATTTAATTGGCAAGTTTCATATAAATAGTTAAATAAACTGAAATTAATGTAGCAAAAGGAAACCCATTCTTTACATATTGTGGTGTTTTGTTTTATAAGAATGACATGTTTTACCCTTTTCTTATCTTTTATTGTTGGCTTAAACAAAAGAATAAGAATCTTCTAGGTGTATTTTAGATTTCTCCCAATCAAACTCTTATGCTTTAAGTGTTCTTTCATGCCCGTCAGAATCACTATTATTAAAAAGTCAAAAAAAAAAAAAAAAACCAGATGCTAGCAAGGTTGTGAAGAAAAAGGAATGCTTTTACACTGTTGGTGGGAGTGTAAATTATTTCAACCATTGTGGAAGACAGTGTTGCAATTCCTCAGAGACGTAGAGGCAAAAGTACCATTTGACCCAGCAGTCTCATTTCTGTGTATATACCCAAAGGAATATGAGTCATTCTTATACAAAAATACATGATACGTTCATTGCAGCACTCTTCATAATAACGAAGACATGGAATCAACCTGATTGCCCATCAGTGATAGACTGGGTAAACAAAATGTGGTACCTATACATTAAGGAGTATTATGCAGCCATAAAAAGAAAAAAGATCGTGTCCTTTGCAGGGACATGGATAAAGCTGGAGGCCATTATCCTCAGCAAACTAACACAGAAAGAGAAAATCAAATACTGCATGTACTCACTTATAAGTGGGAGCTGAATGATGACAACACATGGACACATAGTAGGGGGAACAACACACACTGGGGCCTGTTAGAGGGTAAGGGTGGGAGGAGGGATAGCATCAGGAAGAATTGGTAATGGATGCTGGGCTTGATACCTAGGATTTGGGATGATCTGTGCAGCAAACCACCATGGCACACATTTACCTATGTAACACATCCTGCATATGGACCTTTGAACTTAAAAAAGTTGAACAAAAGTGTTCTTTAACAAAAAATTTTAAAACCAGAAAGTTAGGTAGTAGTTTTTCATGAATTTATTCACAAATCATTTATTATGCATATGATATACTAGATGCTATGGAGGATATGGAAAAGATAAGAATTTAGATTTAATGAGAGAAAACATTGAAACAAAAGCTAAATAATAATAATACAATGTAAGTGTGTATTAAACTACCACCAGACCAGACTAAGATTCCAACTGTAGGTGATTTGCCCATATGTTAAAGTTTGAGAATGACTTTTCTAAGAAACTGAGATCTCATGGTACTTCCAGATTACATCAGTTTACTGACGCAGTTGTCGGATCGTTAAAACACCTACGATAAGGAGAGACTTATTTGCCATTACTAGGTGTATTTTCCCAATTGTAGAATTTCTAACAAGCTTGATGGTAACAGACCAGAGTAGAATTCAATATTATCCAGAAATAATTTTCATGCCAGGGACACATGAATAGTGTTAGACAAATAGTTCAACAAAGAATTTAGTGAAGAATGATGGCTGTGTGAACATAAGATCAGAGAAAGCATCATAGTAGATATGTGCCTTAAAGACTTTGATTTGGCAGAGAGGAAGAGAGAACATTCCAGGTGGGAAAGAATGTACACAAAGCCTTGAAGATTGGACTGCCTAAGGTGGCACACTGTGGCACTACACCACAAAAATGGGGGTTTGGGGAGGAAGGGGCTCAGAAGTTAGAATTCTAGAGGACCAGCATGACATTTACAATGCATCCATCCATACACACACACAATACACATGTGCATGTATGCTGTCTTCATTTATTTATACCTACAACGAAGAAACTGAATTAAATCATTTATTTGCTAGTATATCAGAAACACAGAGGGTGCTTGTTAAATTACAGACTTCTAGGCTCTGCCTCTTAAATGATAACTGCTAGGAATGGTGATTGAAATATTCAGTTTTAATTCCTTCTTGATTCTTTTACTCTGCCATATTTAAAAATTGTTTGAACTTAAGAAACGCTTCCAGCTTTAGTATTTTAAAATATCTATGTTTAGAATATAATAAAAATTCTAGAGCTCAGAATATGACATAATTTTGATGAGTTTAAAAAGGAAGGTTTATGCAAGTTTCTAAAAAATAAAATTAAAGAGGTTATTTGTATACTCTGGAAACTGCAGAAAGCGAAGTCTGTTAGTAATTCATTCCATCATTTCTGATATACATTTTTGTATAACTATATAAAGTTGGGCTAACATAACGTTTTAAGATGAGGGAAAGGATATATCACAAAATTTTGTTGTTTATTTTGAATATTATTAGAAAGAATAAAATAATATTATTTCTCTAAACTTCACATTTATATCTATATTAATCAATGATATTTTGTTACAAGCCACTTAAAATTTTTTATGCTTTAATACATTGGCTTGCAAGCATTTACTGAAGCCATTCACCATGTATCTTCTACATAATATTGTTTATATATATTTCTCAAATACCTCTTAAGAGAAAACAAGTGTAACAACTATATTGAGTCCTGCATAACCCGTATTTTTTCAGCCTCGACATGATTTTTGTCAGTGAAAATTTGATTTAATGAGTGCTGCTTTCTAATGACATTCTCTACTGGATGCCATGGAGATATGCAAATGAAGTTAAAGACATTGTCCTCATTCTCAGGGAATTTACAATATAATAGGGGAACAAAATGCAGATGAAAAGATATAACAACACATGCAAAGTTGACATGAAAACAGATACAAATTAATGTAATACAGAACATCAGTGCTAAGAGAAATGGAATAATGGAATGATCAGTGTGGAGTAAAGCTATTCAAGTGGACTTGATGAAGAAAATTTATTTGAGTGGATGTTTAAGAGAGGCATAAATATGGATCAAGAGAGAAACAGTGGAAAAGATACTGTATTCAGGGAGCATAGCAAGATTCTAGAGAACAAAGGATTGGAAGAAAAATCAAGTAATTTTACAATTGCTAAAAGTTTTAAAACTTACATCCAAATAATAAGAATGAGATATATCATCTCAATAGACAGAAAAAGCTTGCAGTAAAATCTAACATCTTAACATGATACAAACCCTCAACAAACTAAGCATTGAAGAACATGCCTCAAAATAATAAGAGCCATCTATCACAAATCCAAAGCCAACATTACACTGAAAAGGCAAAAACTGGAAATTTTTCCCTTGAGAATTAGAACAAGACAAGGATGCTCACTCTCATCACTCCTATTCAAAATAATACTGGAAGTCCAACCCAGAGCAATCAGGAAAGAGAATGAAATAAAAGGCACCCAAATAAGAAAAGAAGTCAAACTACCTCTCTTCACTGATGATGTGATTCTATACCTAGTACCTAGAAAACCCTAAACACTCTGCTAAAATGCTCCTGGAACTGATAAACAGCTTCAATAAAGTTTCAGAGTAAAAATCAATGTACAAAAATCAGTAGCATTTCTAGATGCCAATGTTCAAGCTGAAAGTCAAATCAAGAATGCAATGCCCTTTATAGCAGCTGCACAAGAAAATAAAATACCAAGGAATACATCTAACCAAAGAGGTAAAAGATCTCTAACGCTGCAGAGAGAAATTATAGATGACACAAACAAATGGAAAACATTCCATGCTCATGAGTTGAAAGAATCAGTATAATTAAAATGGCCATACTGCCCAAAGCAATCTACAGATTCACCACTGTGTCATTTTTCACAGAATTAGAAACAACTATTTTAAAATTCCTATGGAACCAAAAAAAGAGCCCAAATAGCCAAAGCAATCCTAAGCAAAAAGAACAAAGCTGTAGGCATCACATTACCTGACTTCAAACTATACTACAAGGCTACAGTATCCAAAACAGTTTGGTACTGGTATATAAACAGACACATAGACCAATGGGACAGAGTAGAGAACCCATAAATAAAGCTGCACACCTACAACCAACTGATCAATAAAATCAACAAAAATAAGCAATAGAGAAAGGGCTCCCTATTCAATAAATGATATAGGAATAACTGGCTAGCTGTATGCAGAAGAAAGAAACTGGACAGCTACTTTCTACCACATACAAAAATTAACTCAAGATGGATTAAAGATTTAAATGTAAGACCTCAAACTATAGCAATCTTAGAAGAAAATCTAGGAAACCCCATTCTGGACATCAGCCTTGGGAAATAGTTTACAACTAAGTCCACAAAAGCAATTGCAACAAAAAGAAAAATTGACAAGTGGGACCTAATCAAACTAAAGAGCTACTGCACAGTAAAAGGAACTATCAACAGAGTAAACAAATAATGTACAGAATGGGAGAAAATATTTACACACTATGCACCTGAAAAAAGTCTAATATTCAGAATCTATAAGAAACAATTCAATAAACAAAAACCACTCTATTAACAAGGGTAAAGGGTGTGAACAGATATTTCTCAAGAGAAGACATTCAAGCAACCAACTAACATATGAAAAAATGCTCAGGATTGCTAATCATCAGAGAAATGCAAATCAAAGCCACAGTGAAGTACTATCTCACACCAGTCACAATGGCTATTAATAAAAAGCCAAATAACAACAGATGCTGGCAAGTCTGCTGAAAAAAAAAGAGAATGCTTATACACTGCTGATGGAAATGTAAATTAGTTCAGCCACTGCGGAAAGCAGTCTGGAGATTTCTTAAAGAACTTAAAACAGACCTATCATTCAGTCCAACAATCCAATTACTGGGTATCTATCAAAAATAAAATAAATTGTTCTACTAAAAAGATACACACATTTATATGTTCATGGCAGCACTATTCACAATAGCAAAGACATGGAATCAACCTACATGCCCATCAACGGTGGATGGGATAAAGAAAATGTGATACATACACACACACACACACACACACACACACACACACATACCATATATATATATACACACATATATACCATATATATATTTACACATATATATACCATATACACACACACACACACACACACACACACACTTATATACCATAGAAATCTACAGAACCATAAAAAAGTATAAAATCATGTCCTTTCCACAGCTAGAGGCCATTATCCTAACTGAATCAACAAGGAACAGAAAACCAAATACCACATGTTCTCACTTATAAGTGGTAGCTAAATTTTGGATATTCATGGACATAAAGATGGCAATAATAGACACTGTAAACTCCTAGAGAGAAAGGAGGAAAGAAGATAAGGACTGAAAGGCTAACTACCATGTACTACGCTCACTAACTAAGTGATAGGATCGGTAGTTCCCCAAACCTTAGCATCATGCAATATCCTCACGTAACAAGCCTGTACATGTACCCCATTAATCTCAAATTACAATTACAATTATAAATAAAATAAAATAATTACAAATTTCAAAAAGAATCAGATACATCAAACTCCCTTTGATTCTGTTTAGAGTGGACTTTTATTCATTAAAACATTTATTTACCACTTTACATGGAATTCAGAGACCAGTTACCAAGAACTTTATGAGTTGTTTCAACATTCACTGAAAACAAATGGTTAAGTGATAAGGAAATATTGATAAAGTTTTAGGAATAAAAACAGAAAAATAGTGTTTGACCTAAGGTGAATATTTTTTAGTTTGAAATCTACCTAAGATGTTGCTATGGTTTGAGTGTGTCTTCAAAAAAACATGTGTTGAAAACTTAATCCCCATTGCAATAGTGTTGGGAGGTGTGGTCTAACAGTAGGTGTCTAGGTCATGAGAGATCTACCTTCATGAATAAATTAATGTAAATTATGAAAGTCTCAAGACCGTGAGTTTATTCTTGTGCTCTCTTACGCTTTCTCCTTGCCTTTGTGCCATGGAGTGATACCAGCAAGAAGGCTCTCACAAGATGCTATCCCCCTGATCACGGACTTTCCAGCCTCCAGAACTAAGAACCAATACATTTCTGCTCATATAAATTACTTAGTCTCAGATATTCTGTTATAGTAACACAAAATGGACTAAAACAGACATTTTTAAAATATAGCTCCATTGCTCTTGCTATACATTGCAATAGCTTTTGAATGGATAGGCAATAATTTTAAGTTAAAAAGTCTGTTTCAAAAGAATTTTTGAAAACTAAATGCAAAATATTGGTCTATTTATGTCTACAATTAATTTATTTTATTATGAATCCACATTCATAGTTTAAAAATAAAACTATATTGGAGTTATTGAGGAGTGGTATCAGCAACATGGTGGAGTAAGAACCCTGAACTTTTCTACTCCCTGCAAATGCACCAACTGAGCAACAATTCATGAATAAATTTCCTTTGTGAGAAATCAAAAACTAATTTAAAGATTTTTGTACCCCAGGAGAATGCAAAAACAGATTTGCCAAAACCAGTAGGGAGATCCAGGACACCCTCTCACTGCAGACCCTTCCCCCAGTGCAGCACCTTTCAATTGAGAAGAGACTCTCAGTTCTCAGTTTTACCTAGGGAAGGAAGGGACTGGTTCACATCAGAGCAGTCAAATATATAAATCAAACATTGACAGAATTGAAGGTAGAAATAGACAGCAATAAAATAACAGTAGGAGATTTCAATATCCCACTTTCAATAATGTACATAACATCCAGTTAGAAGATCAATAAGAAAACAGAGGTCTTGAATAACACCATAGACCAAATGGACCTAACAGACGTATGCAGAACATTTCACCCAACAGCAGCAGAATACAAATTCTTTTCAAGCACACATAAATCTTTTGCCAAGGTATATTACATCTTAGTTCATAAAACAAGACTTAAAAATTTTAAGAAGATTGAAATTATACCAAGTATCTTTTCTGACTACAGTGAAATAAAACTAGAAGTCAATAACAGGAGGAAAACCAAAAAATTCACAAATATGTAGCGATGAAACAACACACTCAAGAACGACCATTGAGTCAAAAAGAATATTGAAAAGAAATTTTTAAATTACTTCAAGACAAATGAAAACAAAATATAGCTACCAAAACTTATGGGATGCAAAATCAGCGCTAAGATGGAAGTTCATACTTATAAATGCCTGCAATAAAACAAAAAAAGATCTCAAATGTACAACCTAACGACACCTTAAGGAACTAGAAAAAAAATAAACTAAGGCAAAAGTTAATAAAAGAAAGGAAATAACAAAGCTTGGAGTAGAAAAAACAGAAACAGAAAAAAAGCAATGAAACTAAGATTTGGTTTTTGAAGAGATAAACAAAATTAATAAACTGTTACCTAAACTAAGAAAAAAAGAGAGGACTCATAAATAAAATCATCAATGAAAGAAGAAACATTTCAATCGAAACCATAGATATAAAAGAACCGTAAAATACGATTCTGAACAATTACATTCCAGCACACTGGAGAGCCTAAAAGAAATGAATAAATTCCTAGAAACATAAAACCTAGCAAGACTAAATCACAAAGAAACAAAATCTGAGCAGACCTATAACAAGTTTGGAGACTGAATTGATAATCCTCCCAACAACAAAAGCCCAAGACCTGATGGATTTATTGGTGAATTCTACCAATTATTTAAAAAATTAACACAAATATATCTCAAGCCATTCTTTTTTTTTAATTGCATTTTAGGTTTTGGGGTGCATGTGAAGAACATGCAGTATTGTTGCATAGGCACACACATGGCAGTGTGATTTGCTGCCTTCCTCCCCATCACCTATATCTGGCATTTCTCCCCATGCTATCTCTCCCCAACTCCCCAACCCTGCTGTCCCTCCCCTATTTTCCCCTAACAGACCCCAGTGTGTGATGCTCCCCTCCCTGTGTCCATGTGTTCTCATTGTTCAACAACCACCTATGAGTGAGAACATGCGGTGTTTGATTTTCTGTTCTTGTGTCAGTTTGCTGAGAATGATGGTTTCCAGGTTCATCCATGTCCCCACAAAGTATACAAACTCATCGTTTTTGGTGGCTGCATAATATTCCATGGTGTATATGTGCCATATTTTCCCTGTCCAGTCTGTCAATGATGGGCATTTGGGTTGGTTCCAGGTCTTTGCTATTGTAAACTGTGCTGCAATGAGTATTTGTGTGCATGTGTCCTTATAGTAGAATGATTTGTAATTCTTTGGATATATACCCAGTAATGGGATTGTTGGGTCAAATGGAATTTCTATTTCTAGGTCCTTGAGGAATCACCACACTGTCTTCCACAATGGCTGAACTAATGTACACTCCCACCAACAGTGTAAAAGTGTTCCTATTTCTCCACATCCTCTCCAGCATCTGTTGTCTCCAGATTTTTTAATGATCACCATTCTAACTGGTATGAGATGGTATCTCAATGTAGTTTTGATTTGCATTTCTGTAATGACCAGTGATGATGAGCATTTCTTCATATGTTTGTTGGCTTCATGTATGTCTTCTTTTGTAAAGGGTCTGTTCATATCCTTCGCCCACTTTTGAATGGGATTTTTTGATTTTTCTTGAAAATCTGTTTTAATTATTTGTAGATTCTGGATATCAGCCCTTTGTCAGATGGGTAGACTGCAAAATTTTTTTCCCATTCTGTTGGTTGCTGATTCACTCTAATGACTGTTTCTTTTGCTGTCCAGAAGCTATGGAGTTTGATTAGGTACCATTTGTCTATTTTGGTCTTTGTTGCCAATGCTTTTGGTGTTTTGGTCATGAAGTCCTTGCCTACGCCTATGTCCTGAATGGTCCTAGATTTTCTTCTAGGGTTTTAATGGTGTTAGGTCTTATGTTTAAAACTTTAATCCATCTGGAGTTAATTTTAGTGTAAGGTGTCAGGAAGGGGTCCAGTTTCCACTTTCCGCATGTGGCTAGCCAGTTTTGCCAACACCATTTATTAAACAGGGAATCCTTTCCCCATTGCTTGTTTTTGTCAGGTTTGTCAAAGATCGGATGGTTGTAGATGTGTTGTGTTGCCTCAGAGGCCTCTGTTCTGTTCCATTGGTCTATATCTCTGTTTTGATACCAGTACCATGCTGTTTTCATTACTGTAGCTTTGTAGTATAGTTTGAAGTCCAATAGTGTGATGCCTCCAGCTTTGTTCTTTTTGCTTAGAATTGACTTGGCTATGCGGGCTCTCATTTGGTTCCATATGAAGTTTAAGGTGGTTTTTTCCAGTTCTGCGAAGAAGGTCATTGGTAGCTTGATGGGGATAGCATTGAATCTGTAAATTACTTTGGGCAGTATGGCCATTTTCACGATATTGATTCTTCCTAGCCATGAACATGGAATGTTGCTCCATCTGTTTGTGTCCTCTCTTATTTTGTTGAGCAGTGGTTTGTATTTCTCCTTGAAGAGGTCCTTTACGTTCCTTGTTAGTTGTATTCCTAGGTATTTGATTCTCTTTGTAGCAATTGTGAATGGCAGTTGATTCTTGATTTGGCTCTCTTTAAGTCTGTTATTGGTGTATAGGAATGCTTGTGATTTCTGCACATTGACTTTGTATCCTGAGACTTTGCTGAATTTGCTTATCAGTTTCAGGAGATTTTGGGCTGAGATGATGGAGTCTTCTAGATATACAATCATGTCATCTGCAAATAGAGACAATTTGACTGCCTCCTTTCCTATTTGAATACCCTTTATTTCTTTTTCTTGCCTGATTGCTCTGGCTAGAACTTCCAATACTATATTGAATAGGAGTGGTGAGAGAGGGCATCCTTGTCTAGTGCCAGATTTCAAAGGGAATGCTTCCCGTTTTTGATCATTCAGTATGATATTGGCTGTTGGTTTGTCGTAAATAGCTTTTATCATTTTGAAATACATTCCGTCAATACCCAGTTTATTGAGGGTTTTTAGCATAAAGGGCTGTTGGATTTTGTCAAAGGCCTTCTCTGCATCAATTGAGGTAATCATGTGGTTTTTGTCTTTGGTTCTGTTTATGTGAGGAATTACGTTTATAGACTTGCATATGTTGAACCAGTCTTGTATCCCCTGGATGCATCCTACTTAATCATGGTGGATAAGGTTTTTGATGTGCTGTTGCAATTGGTTTGCCAGTATTTTATTGAAGATTTTTGTATCTATGTTAATCGTGGATATTGGCCTGAAGTTTTCTTTTCTTGCTGACTCTCTGCCGGGTTTTCGTATCAGAATGATGTCGGTCTCATAAAATGATTTGGGAAGGATTCCCTCTTTTTGCATTGTTTGGAATAGATTCAGAAGGAATGGTACCAGCTCCTCTTTGCATGTCTGGTAGAATTCAGCTGTGAACCCATCTGGACATGGGTTTTTTTGGGTGGTGGGTTCTTAATTGCTGCCTCAACTTCAGCCCTCGTTATTGGTCTATTGAGGGTTTCGACTTCTTCCTGGTTTAGGCTTGGGAGGATGCAAGTGTCCAGGAATTTATCCATTTCTTCCAGGTTTTCTAGTTGATGTACATAGAGTTGTTTGTAATAATCTCTGATGATGGTCTGTATTTCTGTGGTATCTGTGGTGATATCTGCTTTATCTTTTTTTATTGCATCTATTTGATTATTCTCTCTTTTCTTTTTTATTAATCTGGTTAGTTGTCTGTCTATTTTGTTGATCTTTTCAAAAAACCAGCTCCTGGATTTATTGAACTTTTGAAGAGTTTTTTGTGTCTCTATCTCCTTCAGTTCTGTTCTGATCTTAGTTATTTCTTGTCTTCTGCTAGGTTTTGAGTATTTTTGATCTTGCTCCTCTAGCTCTTTCAAATTTGATGTTAGGGTGTCGATTTTAGATCTCTCCTTGCTTTTCATGTGGGCATTTATTGCTATATATTTTCCTCTAGACATTGCTTTAAATGTGTCCCAGAGATTCTGGGATGTTGTGTCTTCATTCTCATTGATTTCAAAGAACATCTTTATTTCTGCCTTCATTTCATTGTTTATACAGTCAAGATTCAAGAGCCAGTTGTTCAGTTTCCATGAAGCTGTGCAGTTCTGAGTTAGTTTCTGAATTCTTAGTTCTAACTTGATTGCACTGTGGTCTGAGAGATTGTTTGTAATGATTTCCATTCTTTTGCATTTGCTGAGGAGTGATTTACTCCTAATTATGTGGTCAATTTTAGAGTAGGTGTGATGTGCTGCTGAGAAGAATGTATATTCTGTGGATTTGGGGTGGTGAGTTCTGTAAATGTCTATTAGGTTTGCTTGATCCAGGTCTGAGTTCAAGTCCTGGATATCCTTGCTAATTTCTGTCTCGTTGATCTGTCTAATATTGACAACGGAGTGTTAAAGTCTCCCACTATTATTGTGTGGGAGTCTAAGTCTCTTTGTAGGTCATTAAGAACTTGCTTTATGTATCTGGTTGCTCCTGTATTGGGTGCATATATATTTAGGATCATTAGCTCTTCTTGTTGCATTGATCCTTTTGCCATTATATAATGTCCTTCTTTGTCCCTTTTTATCTTTGTTGGTTTAAAGTCTATTTTATCTAAAACAAGAATTGCACTCCTGCTTTTTTTTGCTCTCCATTTTCTTGGTGAATATTTCTCCATCCCTTTATTTTGAGCCTTTGTGTATCTTTGCATGTGAGATGGGTTTCCTGGATACAGCACACTGAATGGTTTTGGTTTTTTTCCAATTTGCTAGTCTGTGTCCTTTGATTGGGGGATTTAGCCCATTTACATTTAGGATTAATATTGTTATGTGTGAATTTGATCCTGCCATTTTGATGCTAGCTGGTTGTTTTGCCAATTAGTTGATGCAGTTTCTTCATGGTGTTGATGCTCTTTACCATTTGGTATGTTTTTGCAGTGACTGGTACTGGTTGTTCCTTTCTATGTTTAGTGCTTCTTTCAGGAGCTCTTGTAAAGCAGGCCTGGTGGTGATGAAATCTCTGAGTTCTTGCTTGTTCACAAAGGATTTTATTTTTCTTTCACTTATGAAGCTTAGTTTGGCTGGATATGAAATTCTGGGTTGAAAGTTCTTTTCTTTAAGGATGTTGAATATTGGCCCCCACTCTCTTCTGGCTTGTAGGGTTTCTGCTGAGAGATCTGCTGTGAGTCTGATGGGCTTTTCTTTGTGGGTAACCCAACCTTTCTCTCTGACTGCCCTTAGCATTTTCTCCTTCATTTCAACCCTGGTGAATCTGATGATTATGTGCCTTGGGGTTGCTCTTCTTGAGAAATATCTTTGTGGTGTTCTCTGTATTTCCTGGACTTGAATATTGGCCTGCCTTCCTAGGTTGGGGAAGTTTTCCTGGATAATACTCTGAAGAGTATTTTCCAGCTTGGATTCATTCTCTCTGTCACATTCAGGTACACCTATCAAACTTAGATTAGGTCTTTTCACATAGTCCCATATTTCTTGAAGACTTTGTTCATTCCTTTTTACCCTTTTTTCTCTACTCTTGCCTTCTCATTTTATTTCACTGAGTTGATCTTCTACCTCTGATATCCTTTCTTCTACTTGGTCAATTCAGCTGTTGAAACTTGTGTATGCTTCACAAAGTTCTCGTGTTGTGTTTTTCAGCTCCATCAATTCACTTATATTCCTCTCTAAGTTGTTTGTTCTCGTTAGCATTTTGTCAAATCTTTTTTCAAGTTTCTTAGTTTCTTTGCATTGGGTTAGAACATGTTCTTTTAGCTCACAGAAATTTCTTATTACCCACCTTCTGAAGCCTGATTCTGTCAATTCATCCCACTCATTTTCCATCCAGCCTTGTTCCCTTGCTGGTGAGGAGTTGTGATCCCTCGTAGGAGGAGAGGTGTTCTGGTTTCGGATGTTTTCATCCTTTTTGTGCTGGTTTTTTCCCATCTTTTTGGATTTATCCACCTGTAATCTTTGTAGTTGTTGACTGTCAGACTAGGTCTCTGAGTGGATGTTTAGTTTGTTGATGATGAAGTTATTTCTTTCTGTTTCTTAGTTTTCCTTCCCCCTCTGCTGTAGGACTGCTGAGGTCCACTCCAGGCCCTGCTTGCCTGGGGATCACCTGCAGCAGCTGCAGAACAGTAAGGGTTGCTGTCAGTTTCTTCTTCTGCTATCTTTGTCCCAGAAGGATACCTGCCCAATGTCAGTCTGAGCTCTCCTTTATGAAGTGACTCTTTGGATATACAGGGGTCATGGAGCTGCTTGAGGAGACAGTCTGTCTTTTATAGGAGCTCAAGTGCTGAGCTGTGAGCTCCATTGTTCATTCAGAGCTGCTGGGCAGGTACGTTTAAGTCTGCTGCAGCAGAACTCATAAACTCCTTTTTTTCCCCAGGTGCTCTGTCCCAGGGAGTTAGTGCTTTATTTATGAGTTTCTGTTGTGCTGCTGCCTGTTTTCAGGGCTGCCCTGCCCAGTGAGGAGGCAGCCTAGTCACTGTCTGCCTGCAGAGACTTTGCTGAGCTGCTTTGGCCTCTGCCCAGCTGCCGGGTGAACTTCCCTGCAGTCCTGTTTATACAGGTGTAGTTATAACTGCCTCGGCAATGGTGGCCCACCTGTATAATGGCAGACTCTCTCTGTAATGGTGGGCTGCCTTGGCAATGGTAGGCTGCCTCAGCAATGGCAAACTGCCTCCGTAGCGGTGGACTGCCTTGGTAATGGTGGACACCCCTCCCCCACAGAGCTGGACCATCCCAGGTTCATCTGTGCTTGCTGTGAAACTCTCAATCCAGAGCATTTCTGATTGCTGGTTTTTTTTTTGTGGGCTGTGACCAGCCGAGCCTGATCACCTGGCTTGCTGCCTCAGAGCCTTTTTTTTTTTTTCTTTTTAGTTGAACAGTCAACTGTCTCCCAGATGTCCCAGTTGCCTCTTGAAAAGGTGCCAGGATCTGTGTGATTTCCCATGCGGCAACCCACTGCGCTGGCTGAAACAGCCACGTTGAGATTCGTGGCGCTTTTTTGCCTGGGAATCTCCTGGCCTGGCTCCCTGTTTCAGTCCCCTTTTTAATCAGATGAATGGGCAACTCTGCCTTCCTGGAGCTCCAATCGCCAGCTAAAATGGCACCCGGACCTGTGTATTTTGTATGGAGAACAGCCTCACCGGCTAAAACAGCCATGGCGGCCAAAACAGCAGCGCTGGCAACCCGTGGGGCTCCTCCACCAGGGAATTTCCTGGTCTGTGGGCGATAAAAATCTGTCTGGAAATGTGGCATCCACTCACCCTCTTTGCTTTCACTGGGAGCTGCAATCCTGAGCTGCTCCTAATCAGCCATCTTGGATCCCTCTCCTCAAGCTATTCTTTAAAATTGAAGAGGAGAGAACACTTCCAAACTAATTTTATGAGACCAGCATTGCCCTGACACCATACTTTACTGATTGAGGGGACACATGATATCTCAAGGGGAAAAATTATACAAAATGTCAAATTGGGTCATATTCCAGCAAAATTATTGAACTTGAAGCAGCGCCACAATAAACATACATGTGCCTGTGTCTTTATAACAGAATAATTTAGAATCCTTTGGGTATATACCCAGAAATGGGATTACCGGGTCAAATGGCATTTCTGATTCTAGATCCTTGAAGAATCGCTACACTGTCTTCCACAGTGGTTGAACTAATTTATACTCCCACCAATGGTGTAAAAGTGTTCCTATTTCTTCACATCCTCTCCACCATCTGTTGTTTCCTGACTTTTTAAAGATCACCATTCTAACTGGCATGAGACGGTATCTCATTGTGGTTTTGATTTGCATTTATCTAATGACCAGTGATGATGATATTTTTTTAACATGTTTGTTGGCCACATAAATGTCTTTTTTTGAGAAGTGTCTGTTCATATCCTTTGCCCACTTTTTGATGGGTTTGGTTTTTTCTTGTAAATTTTTTTTTAAGTTCCTTGTAGATTCTGGATATTAGCCCTTTGTCAGTGGATAGATGGGAAAATTTTTCTCCAGTTCTGAAGACCAAAAAGGATCCTCTTGATTTCTTTAGGGACTTGCTGCTGTAAAAGCCTCTGGCTTTCACTGTGTCATAAATTTCTGCATGACACATTTAGTCTAGTTGAATGAGAACCGACATCTCAGAAGCCACTGAATTACAGCTGGTTAGAAGTCTAGTTTAGAGCAAATACATCACACTTTAAAATAAATTCCCAGCTTATGTTAATAATTTTGGAGTCCCAGTTCACAAGGTTTTATAACATCAAAACAGAGAAAGTTTGAATATCATGTAATATTTTAAACTTTATATCATAACATAACTAATTTTAAGAATAACAATCTGAATAAAACATAAAAGCCTTCTTCATTCTTCAGCTCTTTAACTTTTCATATTTCAGGACTCTCCCTTTCACATTCAGGGTTCCACCTTCCAATTCATAATCTCACACCACTCAAGACAGAACTATAAAGCGTTTTTGGTTCAGAAAAACCTGGGTTTTACCTCCAGCTTCTTCAGCTAGCCAGCTATGTGACTTTTGGACAAACTACTTGGCCATTTTGACCCTCAGATTTTTTATTTGAAAAATATAGATATTAATATCTTACGGAATTGTTCTGAGGAATGTACATCCAGCACAGTTCTTGCATAATAAATGCTCAGCACCTGTATCCTGTTTACACTTTCATTCCCTAAGATACTTTAAGGGGACGTATAGTTCTCCCTCCTCAAAGAGAGTAAAAGCCTTAACTAACTTCTATGGTTATTTATATTTTCTTTTCTTTTTTTTTTTTTTTTTTTTTTTTTTTTTTTGACTTTTTAAAGAAGACTTTATTTCCCTGTTTTGCAAATAAAGCTGGCTAAGTTGGTTGCTTTTAGGTGATTAGTCAAAGAGACCAAATCCCATATCCTCGTCCGACTCCTCTGACTCTTCCTTGGCTTCAATCTTAGCTGGGGCTGCAGCAGCAGCAGGAGCCGCCATGGTGGCAGCAGCCACAGGGGCAGCCGCCGCAAAAGCAGATGGATCAGCCAAGAAGGCCTTGACCTTTTCAGCAAGTGGGAAAGGGTAATCAGTCTCCACACACAAGGCCAGTACTTGTTTGTACCCGTTGATGATAGAATGGGATACTGATGCAACAGCTGGGTAGAAAATCTGCAGACAGACACTGGCAAAACTGCAGATGCCCTCCAGGAAGTGACAGTGCAGAGTTTCCTCTGTCATGTCAAGCCCTTCAGGGTTGTAGATGCTGTCACTGTCGAACACCTGCTGGTTGACCAGCCCAAAGGAGAAGGGAGAGATGTTGAGCATGTTCAGTAGCGTGGCTTCGCTGGCTCCCACTTTGTCTCCAGTCTTGATCAGCTGCACATCATTCAGGATTTCAACGGTGCCCCTGGAGATTTTAGTGGTGATACCTAAAGTCTGGAAAAAGGAGGTCTTCTTGGGCCCCACACCGGTGTTCTGGACTGGCACAGCGACTTCACATGGGGCAATGGCACCAGCATGGGTGGCAGCTGGGACCTTATTGGCCAGCAGGATGTCCCTGATCTCAGTGAGGTTCTCCTTGGTGAACACAAAGCCCACATTCCCCCAGATATGAGGCAGCAGTTTCACCAGAGCTGGGCTGTTTTCCAGGTGCCTTCAGATGGCCTTGCACATCATGGTGTTCTTGCCCATCAGCACCACGCCCTTCCTGCAGATCTGCTGCATCTGCTTGGAGCCCACATTGCCTGCTCCACAATGAAGCATTTCGGATAATCATCCAATAGTTGGATGATCTTAAGGAAGTAGTTGGACTTCCAGGTCGCCCTGTCTTCCCTGGGCATCAGGGCAGTGAGTCAGGGATTGCCACACAGGGTTTAAAGACAATGTCACTTCCACGAGGATGCCTGGCGAGAGAAGCAGTTATTTATATTTTCAAAAAGGTTAATTGGGGTTACATTAATGTTAGCAATTTTGACATGGTCTAATTGTGTCTTATCTGTTCAAGTGTCTTTATTTCACCACATTTACTGAACTCATTCCAAATGCCTTAACCGCTTCTTCTTTCACCTAAACTTGCCTTTTAAAAAAATGGCAATTCTCTTCCCAATTTTTTTCAAGTCAGTTTCTCAAATACTTTTTGCAATAACAGTATTTCTTTATTGGTGTTTCAATAGTAATAAATAACAAATGCAACAGTAACAGATGAGAAGGTGTAAGAGTTGAAGCTAACATTTATAGGACAGGCACCCTATTTAGTTCTTTGCCTAATTTCTCATGTAATTTTTATAACAGCCACTGAAAACAGAAATTGCTATGGTCACCAATTTGCAAGCGTTCCAGGCGCCACTGGGGTATGAAGAAAAAAACTCCTGCAGCTACCTCGGTGTCTGCCCTAACATGCCCAGTTTTGTGCTGAAACCCAGGACCCTGATGGTGTAGGCACCCAAGGGAATCTCCTGGTCTGTGAGTTGCGAAAGCCGTGGGAAAAGCTAGGATCTGGGCCAGAGGGCACGGTTCCTCACATCACAGTCCCTCATGGCTTCCATCGGCCAGGGAAGTGAGTTCCCCGACCCTTTGTGCTTCCAGGGTGAAGCGACACCCCACCCTGCTTCGGCTCGTCCTCCATGGGCCACACCCACTGTCTCAACAGTCCCAGAGAGATGAGCCGGGTACTTCAGTTGGAAATGCAGAAATCACCCGTCTTCGTTGATCTCGCTGGGAGCTGCAAAACGGAGCTGTTCCTATCCGGCCGTCTTGCCAGCTACCTGAAATACACATTTTTAAACTAAAATATTGTTCGTATCACCATTTTTGAAAAAGAAGAAACAATTAGATTAAGACTTTATCCAAGTAAGAGTGAATGGTAAAAATAAGGTGAGGAGTATTGGTTGAATATAACCATAGGCTTGAGACTAACACAAATGTGTGGTTCTAGTTACAGCATCAAGTGAAAAGGGCACAACCCTTCCCAATATTGCAGTGAGGCCTCTCACTAAAACTGGGAAGTGAATTGGTTGAAAATTTGGAGAAAAAAGTTGAAGCATACTGATAAATTCTTCTTATGTAGCTGGAATTTAAAATATATTATGTAAGACTCATAAATAATATAATGGAGCAATAAAAACATGGAAGAGTAAAACACCAAGAAAGATATTATAACCTATAAAAACAGAAAGGGAGAAAGAATGGGTAAAAGAATGGAAAGGAAAAAGCAACAATTTTATTTACTATTCACAGATATTGTTTAAAGAAGTAGGCGGTTAGAGCATTATGTAAAGTTATAGTTATTTCACAAATAGAACATAAATACAAACCTTTCAAACACACACATATGTAATCAAAAGACTGAAAACACACAAAAAAACTTTAAAGCCACAAAAACATTTTAAGGCATAATAAAATATGGGGATGGAGAAGAGAAAAAGAAAAGGGGGAGAAAAAGTCAGATAATGCTAAAAAAAAAAAAAAAAAGGCCACAGATGCCACAGATCAAATATTGTGACCCATAATTGTGACTCAAAATACCTGTCATTTCAACAAAAGCCTAAATTAATCTACTAAAAGAAAAAAATACTTTCACATTTATTTGCCTCTGGATTTCTACTTCTTACTTTGGGTCATATAATTCAGTCATGATATATAATTGGGTCATTCCTCAATTATATGTCTTTTTAAAAAAGTCTTACAAAGGCAATGTGGACATGGCATGCCAGGAGCTATGAAAGTATCTGTAGGCACTGTTGATTGTGTGTCTTTTTATGGGTACATAAGGCCTTGCTTAGTGTGTGATATTATCTTTTTTGTACTATTGCTTTTGTACACAACTAAATCTCACTTTAGAACCACATATATCCTTATGTTTGAGGGGGCAGGCTTTATTAAACTTGGTTTCACCTGTAAAATGTCTTATTTCATTTAAGAAGGAGTCCTTTTCACATTTCTATATAATTATCTCAGTCAGTAAATCACATATTCCAAAAACTGATAGTATTAATTATTGGTCATCAGTAAAACTTTGGCAATTAGCTCTTTTAGGATGTGGTAATACTGATCTGGAAATTCACGAGGTATGTAAATCCATGTTTGGTCTCTATGGTTTTCCCTGAGTGTCATACTGACTTTCATCATGGGAATCACCTTGGCCTATCCTTCCTAACATCCTTTATTAAATCTTTAATATTAGTTCTCATGGGTGACTGAACACAGTCAAATGGCTCTGACTTCAAGGCTTTAATGGATGCCAGCTTGTTAATATGAAATATCAATCAAAACAAAAATTCCAAGCATATCTTAAAGGAGTTGAACTACATTTAAAAATCTTGGAGAGGCTCTGAATTAATTTGCTCAGAATATTTATTTCTTTTCCATTAACAAGGTTGGGCCAACACTATGTGGGTGGTAAAATTTGTTTTTTTCTTAATGGATCACTGATTCTTCATGGTTTTTTTTTAAATCCACTCCACAAGTCAACTTTTCAAAAATACTAGGTTCTCAAAACATGTGCATACACTTGCAAATGTGGACCTCCAAAGCAAAAGAGACAACTACAGAATGTCGTATCCAAAACAAGGCACAGGATTTCGGGACTATAAACTGCAAATTGAACTTCATGTCCGGGACTTATTTCATCCACAGGATTGTTTGAAAGGTAGTGTTTGAAGTTGCAAGTATTTTTCAAAGAGTTTTTACTCTGAATTAAAAAATAATAATAAAGATGTCTAGTATTAACATTTTGAACCCATGTTTACCACATTAACGAACAGTATTTTATGGTTTTCTTGGAGTATGTATAAGACGGGTAGGTCATCAGTGTCAACAATTTAATCATATAATATAAAATTATTTTCCTATTATTGATAAAAATATAAGCATACTAGTAAACAAAATATCACATAATGACTTTTTAATTAAATTGGCACTATTCTTTAACATTGAAACTTACAGTTTTCTAGCCTGGATTAATAATTTATATTTGTGCTCTTTAGAATTTTTAAATAATTGTTATATTTTATCTCATTCATTTCTCACATAGCTTTGTAAGGTAGTCAGAGCCAATATTTTCTCCATCTTACTAGTGAGGAAGTGGAGTCTCTCAATGCTAAGAAGATAAAATCTTGCCCCCTGAGTATAACTGGTCTGGGAACTTTTCGTTACCAAGAGTTGTCTCTCTTAAAGCTCACAAATCTGCTACCTTCTATCCAGGAAGTTCATGCACTACACGTTTGAAACAACTCCTAGGTCCCTTGGGAAAAAGCAGAAGAGATGCAAAGCAAAATAAAGTCTTGTTCCTGATCCAGGAGGAAATTCAGTACCAAAAAATCTTTGGAAACATAGACTCCCACAAACACAACCACTTCTAATCTTGCTATATGACATCCAGTCTAATTCTTACTAAAAACCCACCCACAGAGGGCAAATCATTGTGGATTCACCAAATCCTCTGGCTGTTCTGAACTCCATTTGGAAGGTTAAAAGAATGATATAGGCAGTAAGAAAATTATATTTAACCACAGAATATAAGTGCTTACTGAAGTTTTCTTGCACATATTTCAATATAAACATAAAACCAGGGATGTGAGTTGTACTTTCTACCTAGTATAAATTGTTATAAATTTGCCTATTTTCAATTCCAATTCCAATGTTAATTTCCAAGTGGAACAGTAAGATTCTTCTGTCAAATCATTGTGTTTAAATAATAATTCTGTATTTCTCTGTTTTTACTTCCACATTGACTCTCAGAAACTGCTTCAAGTTTATAAAACTGCTTAAATTTGAGTAACAGGATGCCTGTTAAGATGAAGGTTATATCAAGTGCCAGTTGAGGTAAAAATTTAAAACTTGAGGTACCTTCTCCTGTGTCTAAGGATGAGAACTGCAGGTTGCATTTGACCAGACTGTCTTTGTTCTGGGTTGAGTCCCTTGAATGGCCCTACTGAGTTATGCAAAGGTAATGTGAACCGTACCCTTTGTCCTCAAGGAAGTTGTAACCAGACTATTTATTTATTTGTTTGTTTGTTTGTTTAGTAGCAAAAGCTACGTCAGTAGAACTAGTTACCAGGGAGAGGCAGATAAACTCGTATAAGAAAACTTCATCTTTTTTGGAAGAAAAAAGTGAAATTTCCCATCCCTACTGTTCCTACTGCTTGAAATTCAGCATTGAGAAGTCTTGTTTTTATAGAGGAGACCACAGCAGCAAGGAGTAAGGCCCAGATGTAGGACAGATGAAGTAATCAAGTAAATTAAAATTGCCAGTAGAAAATCAGGATTCTGAGCTAAAAACTGGAGTTCAGCAACAGGACCAAAGATTTTGTCAAGAAAGACTGTCATGGTACCAGAAGTTTCACCGGATAGCATCAGTCTAGCATGGTTGCTGGGCAGTGCAGAGCAATGGCTGACTGTGGGAACGTGAAGTGAGGAGAGCTGTAACATTGGAGCTCAGTGAGGCAACCACAGCCTGACTAAGACCTGGATCAGAGGGACCACCCAACAGCAGTGGACCAACACCACTTCTGACCCACAGCCACCCTCAGCAGGGAGAAGCAAAAGCAAGAGTAGACTGAAGAGGTTCCACGCATTTTTTTTTCCATAGCATTTGGAAGAAGACTAACCTCTGATTGATTGTAAAGGGCCTTGGAATTGTTGAACAATTCAAAAATTAATGGAGTTTCAAGAGAATATAAACTGCCCAATAATAAGTAGGTGCTAATTTGGCTTATTGAAAAAAAAATAAAAGAAATGTGAAATTACTCGTTTAAGGTATACATGACATATTTTGAATTGCTTCCACATACAAAAATATCCCAAATATGATTCAATAAATACTTTATAAATTGTATTTGTAAGCCTTCAGTAAATAAGTTTTTTCAGGAGCAAAATACATTTTTAATTTATTTATGTGGGTGATTCTTACATTGAGGATAGTTGTGTCATAAAGCCTTTTACAAATCTTAAGAAAACTACTGACTTCTATATAAGTGTGCCTACAGATACCATACATAGCAATTTTGCATATGATTTAAGGATTTCATGGATTCCCTGAAGCCCACATACTGATCACATAGAAAATGCTCCTCAAAGTTTGGACTAAGGACCACTTTTGTAAAAAATCACTTGGATTGATGGTTAAAACTGAGGTGGTATACACAGTGATTCAGACAACAGACTCTAGGCCTGGCTTGCCTGGTTAAAAGCCTGGAATTGCCATTCACTAGCTCTTAGACCTCTGTGTGTCTGTTTCCTTCTTCTCTTTGTACTAAGGATTAAGTTAGTAACTATCTATAACTTGCTGCCTGGCATATAGCAAGTACTATAAAATTATTAGCTTAAAAAAATTAAAATACCTGAATTTTACCTTATACCTACTAAATCAGAACCTTTCGGCACAAAGCTCTGTAATCAGCATTTTAAACAAGCTCCTTTGGAGACCCTTATGCACTTTCATGTTTATACACTTCTTTGGCACTTTTATCCAAAGCCATGGAAACTTCACAAACGTCCATCAAGAACTTGTTTTTCATATGCAACCACTATGGCATTGCAGTCTTTCTTGTCTAAATTCACAGATTCACCATCACAGATTCAAAACTGGTTAAGAATGCTTTGTATCATTTGTTTCTATTGTCAATAAAATAAGTAAAGTTACTCTATATTACCCAGTATGTTTTTGTTTTCACTTTTTTAGAGGCGGGGTCTCACTATGTCACCCAGCCTAGTCTGGCTATGTTGCCCAGGCTGGTCTGGAACTCCTGGCCTCAAGTGATGCTCCTGTGTTAGCCTCCTAAGTAGCTGAAATTATAGGCCCAAACCAGTATGTCCAGCCCCAGTATGTTTTAAAATACAAAATTTCTCCAGCTTGAACCTGGGAGGTAGAGCTTGTAGTGAACTGAGATCAAGCCATTGTACTACAGCCTGGGCAACAGAGAGAGACTCCATCTCCAAAAAAAAAAAAAAAAAAAAGTCTGGGCGAAGTGGCTCACACCTATAATCCCAGCACTTTGGGAGGCCGAGGTGGGTAGATCACCTGAGGTCAGGAGTTCAAGATCAGCTTGGCCAGTATGGTAAAACTCCATCTCTACTAAAAATATGAAAATTAGCCAGCCGTGGTGGCAGGCGCCTGTAGTCCCAGCTATTCAGAAGGCTGAAGCAGCAGAATTGCTTGAACCCAGGAGGCGGAGGTTGCAGTGAGCCAAGATCGTGCCACTGCACTCCAGCCTGGGTGACAGAGCAAGACTCTGTCTCAAGAAAACAAAACAAAATTTCTCCAAAATGGCTGCACCACATAGCAAGAAACCCGGTCTCAAAACAAAACAAACAAAAAAACCTTTTCAAAATGGTTGAAATGGTGAAGGAATCTTATGTTATCCTCCTCCTTTCCTCTGCTCTGCTGTTAAGGGCTGAAGTTCGTAAGTGCCATTGCGGTTGCCCTCATCACGTCAAATCATATCACATTTCAAGTCATCATTGTTAGCACAATGGTCCCTGTGGCTGAAAGGACTAGTGCTATCCTGACACACCATCAGTATTCCGCTAGTGAGAATTCAGATTATCTCATTCAAAACAGATACCTATGGAGCACCTCAACATGCCAGGCACTAGGGATTTCTCAGTGAATAAAACATATTATTCTGATAAGAAGTAAAAAAAAAAAAAAAAAAAAAAAATTCATCTTCTTTAAGAGATGTGACTTCAGATTGGAGGATACTAAGGATTATCTGAAAACTAAGCACAATGTGGGATCCTGGAATAGATAAGGAAGCAAGAAAGGTTGTTGGTGAAAAAACTGAGGAAATCTGAATAAGGCTTTTAGTTCAGTTAACAGTACTGTACTAATGTTTCTTTCTTGGGTTTGATCATTGTACTATGGTTATGTCAGATAGTCGCATATTAGGTAAAGCTGAGCAAAAATTATATAGGGAAGCTGTACTACTTTTATAATTTTTATAATTGCCTAAAATTATTTCAAAATACAATATTTTAAAATTTAAGAGATTATGTATTTTTATTTTTATGCATACATTTTATTTCATTTATTTTTCTATTTTTTTGAGACAGGGGCTTGCTCTGTTGCCCAGGCTGGAGTGCCGTGACATGATCACAGCTCACTCTAACCTCGAACTCCTGGATTCAAACAATCCTCCTGCCTCAGCCTCCTGAGTAGCTAGGACTATAGATGTGTGCCACCACACCTGGCTAATTTTTCACATTTTGTAGAGACAGGGTCCCACTATGTTACCCAGGCTGCGATGCATATATCTGTTTAAAAAAAGTATCATCTGGAAAAGAGTGAATATGTCAAATACTAATCCCTAAACAACACTACAATAGTTAGGGGAAAAAATACCTGTAGAAATCTTTCTGTGATGTCACATACCATTTCCACAGCAGGCACATTGTTAATAGTTTTAGACTGCCTATGACTTGACTGTCTGCCTGGAGTTTCAAATAGCCCTAGAGCCTACCCACATAGAGAGTGGCTGTATTACACCGTTTTAGTCTTCTCTTATTGATTGTTTGCCTGGATCAGGTCCAGGCACGGGCAATAGCTCTTGAACACTGTGATTGTGTATTCTACTCTAACTCCTCCAATAGATCAGTCCCTAAGCACCTCTCTCACCCTAATAGGAGTAACTTGCCAAGTCCATCTGATTTCACATACATAACACTCTGAAGGCTAACACTTTCCTTCTTGGATTCTCCACACCATGATTACTGAAATCTCTTTGCTATAACAGTGGTATTGCTACCCCTATGTCTTCAATCATTTAACATATATTTATTGAACATCTGTAATATTATATGTCATGCACTGGCAAAACGATGAGAACACAGAAAGTAGACATGATAGACATGGATCTCATGCTTATGGAGTTTGATGAATAAATAGTTGGCTCTGTTTTCTTTCTTCTTTCTTCCTTTCTTTCTTCATTTCAGATCCTGAATGATTACTTCTCTCTGGCTCCTAAAAAGGTTTTTTTTACAAACTTACTTCAAATGTTAGGTTATTGTGTAAAAGAATCCTGATTGTGGTTGGGCGCGGTGGCTCACACCTGTAATCCCAGCACTTTGGGAGGCCAAGGCGGTTGGATCACGAGGTCAAGAGATCAAGACCATCCTGGCCAACATGATGAAACCCCATCTCTACTAAAAATACAAAAATTAGCTGGGCGTGGTGGCACGTGCCTGTAGTCCCAGCTACTTGGGAGGCTGAGGCAGGAGAATTGCTTGAACCCGGGAGGCGGAGGTTGCAGTGAGCTGAGATCGCGCCACTGCACTCCAGCCTGGTGCCTGCCTGGCGACAGAGCAAGGCTCTATCTCAAAAAAAAAAAAAAAAAAAAAAAAGAAAAGAAATTTTTAAAAATTTTAAAAATTAAAAGAATCCTAATTGTATGTGATTGGCTCAGCTCTGCTATATTGGCATCTGTGACTTCTGTTTTTGAAAAGTATTGCATTTCAGGAAGTGTTACTGTACACGTCTTCCCTGCTGAAACCATGGTTTGTGTATTTGTGAGTCTGGACATGAACACGCAAAGACTTGGAGGCTTCGGGTAGTGCCCTTTCAGCAGCCTGCTTCCATGGCAACAAGACCTGTTAGAGAGAAGCAGCCTTGTCACCACAAATTTAGGTCCAAATAATTTTACAGAAAAGATAAAAAGGTATGTGGCAACTCTATCTTCCTCCATCTTCTACATGAAGTAATTTCTCAGAAATATGATCAGTATTTAAGAAACAAGTGATTAAAAATTAAAAGGCCCTGGGAGAGAGAAAAAGTCTATTCATATAAAGGATTTTGAAAGCTTAATGAAAGGTGAAAGAAAACATCATAGGACTGCAATCTTTGACATTTTTGCACAGTGAACAATTGATCCAAAGAATCAATTGAAGATTTAAATCATCATTGGGAGACTAAATTGTTCATCTTTAAGAGTTTGTACTTTGAGGCCTAAGAGCAAAAAAAAAAAAAATTATCCATTAAGATTGAAAAAAATCTGATATTTATAATGTCATTTATTACTTGAGCTAAAAAGTCAAATATGACCACAAATACTTCATTATGTTCTTTGAACTTTTAATGTTAGAACACTTTCTCCAAAACCACTGTACTAACTTACTGATAGGCAAACGAAGGCAGAGTCCCTACTAAGACACAGATGTAGTGCAGAATTGTCAACACAAAATTTTCATTCCTAGTTCACTTGTTTCCCATATCTCTATGCTGTAAAACAGTCTATTTTGATTTTGCTAGATGCGGTTGATCAGAGAATTTTCTAATAAGATTAAGGCCATAGAATTAAATTCTATATTGTTATAGCCACAGATAGCAATAAAAGTTCTCCATGAATAGCAAGAAATATTGGATCAGGCAGCAAAACCCAAAAACTGCAACTTCATAACTAGTTATTGAAGCTGTCATAACGATGAAATATAATCAAGTGTATATTACCTCTTTGGACTTAGTTTTATTAGGGAATTTGACTTGAGTTATGTGATTATTTGTTTTGCCAATCTATTCCCTTCAGAGACAACAATAATTTTTATTGATACATAATAGTTGTACACATTTATGGGCTATGTGTGATAATTTGAGACAAGCATAAAATATGCAATGATCAAATCAGAGTAATTCAGATATCCATCACTTCATTTATCATTTTTTTGTATTGAGAATATTCCCAAGCTATTTTGAAATATACAACAAATTATTGCTAACTACAGCTGGCCCTGTTATGCTATTGAACACGGAAATCTATTCCTTCTATCTAAAAGTATCTTTGTACCCACTAACCAGCCTCTCTCCATGATCCCCTTTCCCCTGTCTTCCCCACCCTCTGATAACCACCATTCTACTCTCTACCTCCATATGATCTGTTTTGTTTTTTCTTTTTTTAGCTCCTACATATGAGTGAAAATATGCAATATTTGTCTCTCTGTGCCTGGTTTATTGCACCGAACATAATGTCCTGCAATTCCATCTAGGTTCCTGTAAATAATATAATTCCATTCTTTTTTTAATGGCTGAATAATATTTTTCTTTATCCACTAATCTGTTGATAAATATTTTTGTTGATTCCATATCTTGACTATCGTGAATAGTGTTGCAATAATGCAATGAGAGTGCAGATATCACTTTTATTTTCTTTTTCTTGAGACAGAGTCTCACTGTGTCACCCAGGCTGGAGTGTAAGGGAGCCATCTCGGCTCACTACAACCTCCACCTCCCAGGTTCAAGTGATTCTCTAGCCTCAGTCTCCTAAGTAGCTGGGACTACAGGCACCCACCACCACGCCCAGCTAATTTTTTCATTTTTATAGAGATGGGATATCACCATGTTGGCCAGGCTGGTCTCGAACTCCTGACCTCAAGTGATCTGCCTGCCCATCTCAGCTCCCAAAATTCTGGGATTACAGGTGTGAGCCATCTTGTCCAGCCAGATATCTCTTTGATATACTGACTTTCTTTCTTCTAGATGTATGTCCAGCAGTGGAATTGCTGGATTATATGGTACTACAAGAGTAGAATAATTTCTGTAAAGAATAATACATATGGCCTAGTCACTGAATATTCCATTTTTTCACTTTTAATGTAAAATAGGTAGCATAGATCTATATATACACAATCAACATATAATATTGTCTGATGTCCTCAGCAATATACACACACATGCAAATTTGTGATTTATGTTTCTTATTTTGAAAGATTTGTATGTATTTTGTGGAGACTTTAGGACTCTGTTTTACCATTTTGTGAATTTCAAAATTAATGTACAAATTTCAAACAGAGTTAAATGACACTTAAGAAACAAGTTTTTATTTAACATTTCTTGAATACTGGACACAAAGAACTGGGAAAATGCAGAAACAAAAGAGCAAGTTAATTTCATCTTGTCTGTTTGAGGACATGCCCTTGCCCCACAAAAACAATGTGAATCAAAGGATAATGAATGAAGAAGTGCTGAGTATAGCTTGAATCTGGTAGGTAGACTTAGGAATTAAAATTAGAGTATTAGGAATTAATTTAGAGCATCAGAATCAAAGTTATGGTGCTTTTATTTATTTTTTAAATGTATATTTTTTTTTCTTTTTTCAGAGACAGAGTCTGGCTCTGTCACCCAGGCTGGAGTGCAGTGGTGCAATCATATCTCACTGCAGCCTCAAAATTCTAAGTTCAAGCAATTCTCTCTCCTTAGCTTCCCAAGCAGCTAGGTCTACAAGTGACTGCCACAATGCCCACCTAATTTTTTTAAAAAAATTTTGTAGATTTGAGGTCTCACTGTGTTGCTCAGGCTGGTCTCAAACTAGTCACCTCAAGCAATCCTCCTACCTTGGCTTCCCAAAGCACTCAGATTACTGGTGTGAGCCATCATGCACAGCCCAATGGTGCTTTTAAATCTTGCCCCAGTATCTTGGTCTGTGGCAAAGAACCTCTAATGGCAAAAAAGCAATCTACACTCTTGTAATTTTTTTAATGAATATTTTCCCCCATCAGAATGGATGTTCCAGGAGCAAAGAGACTGTATCTGCCTCCAACTCAGCATAATAACTGGCAGATAGTAAATATCCCATAACAATTGCAGGCTGGCCAAAAGGCGTAAGTCAAGGGCAAGACCTACATTTTTGCTTACTCTTTTTAATTTCTCAATTTGAAATTTTTAAACCTTTTATTTTGAAATATCAGACTTACAAGAAAGTTGCAAAAATAGTACAAAGAATTCCCATATACCCTTCACACATTATCTTGCCTAACCTCAGTACCAACATCAAAATCAAGAAATTAATGTTAGAAATTACCCTTAACAGTAAATAATACTTTTATCTAATTTACAGACCTCATCCAAATTTTGTCAATTTACCCATGAATGCCATTTTTCTGGTTCATAATCTAGTCCACTATCATGTAATGCACCTAGTTTTCACATCTCTATTCTCCTTAATCTGGAACAGCTCTTTAAACTTTTCATCGTCTTTTAAGACCTTGATACTTTTAAGAATACTAGCCAGCTATTTTTTAGAATGTTGCTTAATAGGGGTTTATCTAATGTTTTCTTGTGATCAAATTTATGTCATTCATTACTAGGAGGAATACCACAGTGGTCCCGTTGTATCCTTCTCAGTGCATCATATTAGGAGGTGCGTAATGTCAATTTGTCCCATCATGGCTGATACTACCTTTGATCCCTTGGTGAAAGTAGATAACACCTACTTTTAAATATTATTTGAGCAACATTGGAAAGTCTTACCTGGGTCTAGAGGCATACTATGCTTAATTAATTTCTCAGGTTCTTCAACAAACCTTCAAAGTCCTGTGTTTGACTTTAGGGAATACCAGAATAAATAAAGACATAGCGCTTACCATGTGGTCATAGACTTATAAGTACTTGCAGCAGGCTGTGAAAAGTGCAATGACAAATATCTACAAGTGATATAGATGTAAAAGCAACCTTTCGTACCTTGAGAGAGATGATGATTAAGCAGCACATCAAAAAGTGTTGATAATCTAAGTAGGGCCTTGAAGGAAAAAATAACCTTTTGCCTTGTTGAGGAGGGAATCGGAGTTTATGGGCTTTAATAAGCAAGAACCAAGCAAGGTAAGCATGAAAATACTAGGTGTCAAGAAGGAATAATGAGATGTTCAATGTGACAAGTGCATGTGGGACGGAGACAAAAAACAAGACAGAAGGAGGCCAAGACAAGGAGGGTGTTTTGCCTCAGTTTGGAGCTTACCACATAGATGTTAGGTGGGCCCATGAAAGAATTTTCATAGCAGAGAACAAAATATTCTCTCTCTCTCTCTCTCTCTCTCTCTCTCTCTCTCTCTCTTTCATAAGAAAGACTAAGAAAGGCAATTATGGTGGCAATGGAAAAAATATACTATGATGGAGACAAATGAATATTTGAGAACTTCTGAAGTGTGGACTGATTGTGCTGGTCCAGGTCAAAGATAAGGAAGTTCTAAACTGAAAAAGAAGTACACTACAATTAAAGGTAAAACTATAAATAGACAATTTTTTCAAAAGGCATTTGCGCTGAATTTAAAATCATCTCTGTTCCTGAAAACTGAATTAATTGGATAAATTGGTGCCAAGAACTGACACAGTCAGATAGAAACTGGAAATTCAGAGAAGAATAAAAATCAACAAAAATGTACATGAGGTTCTGTGTTAGTGAGGACCGTCCAAAGACAGACTCTTTACAGACAGAGCTTAATTTTTCATGACCAACACAGTGACAGCAATAGACTCAGTGCATCAAGTGTACCATGCACATATATAGGTGAGCAAGAATAGTCACACTGGTTAGGAGTCATCATATAATCAGCCATAATATCCAAATCACCTCTCAATTTTAACAGATTATTTGTATTGAATAACATATTCAACTAACATAATTAATGTAAAGTGGTTTTAGTTATTATTGCTATTTCTTGTCAAAAAACTGTGCTTAAGTTACCTATTGATTTTCCGATAGTTAATGATTGTATATCCATTTTGGTTTTGCAAAATATATGTTGGTGGCAAAAAGCAAGCAATCCATTCTCTTTTATGATATTCTGGCAATGCTAAATATATTTTCATCTAAATCTGGTCATGGGAAACACATTATTCATAAAAGAGAGAGTAGAGAAACCATCCTGTTAGCCTTGAGAAGTAAACTACCGTGTTGTAGAAGGGCCTACAGAGATAAGCAGAGGGCCAAGAACTACAGGCAGCCTCTAGGAACTGAGAGCAGCTCCCCAGCCAACAGACAGCAGGGAAAAAGTGGTATCAGTTCTGCCAGCACGAGGACAAGATCTCTGCCAACAACCTGAGGGAGCTTGGAAGTAGGTTCTTTTTTAGTGGAGCCTCTGGCGAGACTGCAGCACTAGCTAACACCCGATTTCAGCCTGGTGAGACCCTGGAGCAGAGAATCCAACATGCTGCACCTGGACTCCTAACTTACAAACGCTGGCTGCAAGACAGCCAGTAGATTGTTTCAGGCTCTAAATTTGTGGCAATTTGTTAGCAGTATAGAGAACTGGTATCAGGAAGTATAATGCTGCGGTAACAAGTACCTAAAATGGCAGAGCAGCTTTAGAACTTGACAGTGGGTAGAGGCTGGAGGAATTTTGAGGAGCATGATAAAGAAAGCCTACCTCACCTTGAACAGACTGTTAATAGAAATACGGACTTCAGCCGGGCGCGGTGGCTCACGCCTGTAATCCCAGCACTTTGGGAGGCCCAGGCGGGCGGATCACGAGGTCAAGAGATCAAAACCATCCTGGCCAGTATGGTGAAACCCCGTCTCTACTGAAAAAAAAACAAATACAAAAATTAGCTGGGCATGGTGGCGTGCACCTGTAGTCCCAGCCACTCGGGAGGCTGAGGTAGGAGAATTGCTTGAACCCGGAAGGTGGAGGTTGCAGTGAGCCAAGATCGTGCCACTGCACTCCAGCCTGGGGTGAGACTCTGCCTCAAAACACAAACAAACAAAAAAAGAAATATGAATTTCAAGGATGTTGCCACCGAGGTCCCAGAGGAAGTACAAAACATTATTAGGAACTAGAGAAAGGGGAATCAGTGCTATGTAGTGGTGGGATGTTTAGTGGTATTATCTCTGCAGTTATGTTGAAAGCTGAACTTTTAAGTTATAAATTTGGTTATATTGCTACAGAGATTTCCAAACAAAGTAGAGTAAATTGAAAGAGGAAAGAGAAAGACTGAGGGATAACGCATAAAACAGAAAGCAACCAGGACTGAATGAATTGAGAAATTCTTCATCTCTTCACCTGGCAAAGGATGCTAAAATTAAGAGATTTCTGGTCAGGAAAGGGTACTCTAGGAAATGAAAAGGCTAAAGTTGTGACTGTAAAACTCTTTAAAAATCAGCATATACAGTCACACAAAAGACTATTTCCAGAAATTAAGGGTCTTCCATACAGATTTTCTCAATGTTACCATGGGGCCCCCAGGAAGTTTGAGGACATTGTCTTTCAGCCCCATCAGCAGTAGGTAGCAAGGATAGAAAAAGATTATCTCCAAAATAGCTGTAGGCATAACTTTCGTTTAATGGAGAGAACACCTTTGAGAGTCAGAGGAGACCCATGAAGTTCTCAAGAAAATTATTTAAGCAGAAATGTTTCCAGCTTGGAAGTGTTTCTGAAGTTATAGTTTTTTCTTAAATTTGTTTTATTAAACACAGGGAAGAAATCTAAAAGTGAGGACAGTTAGCTTTCTCTTTCTTTTCCCTTAAGGACAGAGAACACAAAAGAAACGTGGGCTGTTGGACCTCCACAGTTCTACCTTGTGATCCTTTTTATCTGCCACTCTTTCATGTTTTGAACTAGAATGTCTTTTGCTGTTCTCTTATGTTCACCCCACCATTCAAATGTTAAGTGTGTTGGAGGCAGATAGTTTCAAGGGTCACAGATAGAGAAGAATTATGCCCTACAAAGTGTACTTAATGGATTACATCCAGGAACTTTACCTACACTTGGGTCTGGTATAAATGGTGACACTTTGGACCTTGAGTTGATACTATAATGGGATGGGATTCTTAGGAATATTGGAAGGGAATAAATGTATTTTGATCTGATGGTTTTCAAAAGGGGAGTTTCCCTGCACAAGCTCTCTTCTCTTGTCTGCGGCCACGTGAGATAGGTCTTTCACCTTCCACCATGATTATGAAGTCTCCCCAGCCACATGGAACTGTAAGTCCAATAAACCTCTTTATTTTGTAAATTGCCCAGTCTCAGTTATGTCTTTATCAGCAAAGTGAAAACAGACTAATATATCAGAATAGAGTTAACTGTTTCTCTAACCGATTGAATAGGGGAAAAGATGATATGAAGAATTAACATTTTGCTGCATGTTAATGAATATGAGTTATGTTACATTTCAAAACTGTTATTTTAACTCCAATATATTTAATTTTTTCCCACATTATACAGCCAAATGTTTTGCTAACAATGGGCATGGTTGTGTGATTAATAAAATATCCATAATAGTAACACATGTATTATTTAATGTTTCAATTGCTTGAGCTTTTTTATGTGTATTATTTCAGTAAATCTTCATATCAACACTACAACTTAAGCTGAAGTTTTATAGATGAGTAATTCTCATTTTACAAATGACTAAACTGAGGCCCAGAGGTTAAGTAACTGTTAAAGCTACACTATTAGTATACGGTAGAATGAAAGAGTCCATGAATATAACCACTATGTGTACCGCTTCCTAAGAACACAAATCTTTTTGTCTCTGGTACTACCTTCAATCATTATTGAGCAGAGAAAAAAGCATTTGTAAGGCTGCATTTATCTGATGTTTACTAATTTTTTAACACATGTGAATCAAATAAAAAGTAAATAAAAGTAAATAAACTTTTCATTCAATATAATATGCTTTATTTTCATTATTCAAAATAATTGATTTATTCAATCATAAATGATTGATTTCTGAATCAGTTTATTTCATAATTTGTGATTTTTTTAGTATCTACAATTGGCATATTGGAAATTCTTTCTGCATTAAATTAAGAAATCTCAGGCTTGAACATCCTTTTTAATTTCTTATCTGTAAGTCAAGAAATAATTAGTGCATACTCCTCAACTAGTTACATTATATTTTATGTTATAACTTTACCTTTATGATTAAGAAAAGTCTCTCTCTCTCTCTCTCTCTCTCTCATTCTGAGTGTGTGTGTGTGTGAGCTGTTTTCTCTTATCATAAACATGACATGATGTAAGACATGAACAAGTGTGTACTTAAGTAAAAATAGTTATTTCCTTAACTTGACTCACCATGGCACCCTAGAGATTAGTACTGTTACTGATTTCACAGGTCTCCTGTGCATGTGAATTTCCATGACATTCTATTCAACTGGAGTAACTAAGAAGAAAGAACAATGTCCCTCTATACAAGGTGGGTTTTGCATTGTCCCACACATAGCCTGCTGATGGCTGTGGGATGGCAAAGTCATCTTCATTAGAAGGAATTTAATAGTGAATCAAAGTTCTTGTGGAGAATAGAGTGATCTAAACTTTAGCCTCCCTTGGGTCCTGCTGAAAGATTAGAGGGAAAGAGTAGGGCCTTAGTAACTTGAATGTACCAGATTGTTTTTCACTAATAGTTCTCTTGTAAAACTCTGAAAAACACCCAGTTTAACCCTTTAAAAATGGAAAGAGAGACAGGGGTAGGACAGGCAGAGGGAAAACAGCTCGGGTAGTATACCACGGGCATTGATTTCACTGATTTTTGAGATGTGCTGTGATCCTTGTAGCAAGTTCCACAGATCTGGGTATGTACACATGACCAAAATTTGTCCATCAAAAGTAAAACAGTTTTCCTGCTACATGTAATCATCTACACCAGCTGCAACTATGCTGTAACTTTCATAAAGAATTTATAAAATCAAATTACCATTTAGTTTTGCTTTTATTTTTGTTCCATGATGGGAGATTCTAAAACTCAATCCTAGGATGCAATCCTTTGACAAAATCTTTTCAAACATATTAGGAATCCAAGAAGAGTTAATGGCGGGAGAAAAAGGAGGAGCAGCACAGTTAAAATGCATCAACCAGCACCTGTACAGCAGGATCAGACATAGTTAACAAGAAAAAAGGAAGAAGAACAAATGTGTTAGGTGATCTTTAGTCTAAAGAAATCTCTGTTGGGCAACTGGGCATTTTGCTCCTTGCCTTTGATTTCCAACTTCCTTTCAAAGAATTCGTTAAGTGAAAAGAGAGATGATGGCAGCTCAGTATATCAAAGCTCAGTTATCAGTTGGTTTATTCTAGTATCTTTAGTCTTTTGTGGATGCCTTATGATGTGTTGTGTGGTAACACTGGAAAGTCAATCTTATACCAGTGACTGCCACATAAACGTTAAGGAATCCAAAAAAAATCACAAAATAGAAATTGTTACTCTCTTGGGTATAAAGTGGCACTGATAAGAATTAATGCACCCAAAAAGATGTGGATAGGTATCTTTTTCCTTTTGGGGGAGGAGAGTGGACAAGAGATTGAATTTTTTTTTTTTTTTTCTTTAGGAGAGTGAGAAGGAAGGTGTAAGAGAAGGAAAAGGCATCCTGGAGAATTTTCCATGATTAGCTCTTTAATATCGGCTGTGAACATGTTGTCCTAATTAATGACCAAAAGCAAATAAATAAAAAGCTTACCACCACTACAAGGAAATCCCTTGCCTTTTATGTAATATCTTTGTTTCTAAAAATTCATAGGAACTATAAAAAATTAAGCCTCATTTTAAAATCAAAGTACACCACCTTTTGGGGGCTAAATGTCTAATAGAAAGGCTTTAGAAACTCTTAAAAGATACAGTACTAGTCCAGGTCTCCCTAGTCAGACACCCTGCTCTGGGATCCTAAAAAGAGTGGAATGAAAGTATTATTTTCAGAGCTGTGGGCAAGAGTCAAGGAACAGAAAGAGACAAATCAAGGAGAGACTAGCCGGAGCAGGAACACGACTACCCCTAAGGCTACTGGGCAAGTGGAGGAAGCAGTGTTTCCAGAACAAGTGAGAGCTCTACCATGTGAGAAGGCACAGATACAGAGCTAAAGGTGGGGGAAACCGGGAAGAAATATCAGAAAGGAATACCTCTTTCTCCTCCCATCTGCTTATTTCCTGTCATGCCTCCCAGAGACAAACCCTACCAAAAGCAAGAGTAAACTTACGCTGTCTTCACAAATAGGCACTGTCTCTTTCACAGGCTTAGGGCACAGATCAGAGCAAAGACAGAAAGAAAATTAATGATGTGGTTTCCAAACGCAGAACATCAACCAAAACGGTGAAAGAGAAACCATTTCATATGTAGGGGAGGAAAAGAAAAAAATACAGCTGCCTGAGTCTCAGACTTCAATACATGAATGTATGAGGAGTCAATTTCCTGTAACTAAGATTTTATTCTTGATTGTAGCCTCAGTAATGCTCCCTTAACTGTGATGGATCACAGGTTTAATACGATTCACCATTATGAAAAATGTGTTAGAAAGAGAATGCAAAACAAAAAAGAGATGTAAGAAGATTTTATTGATGGGCTACTTGACCTATAACAGTGACAGGTATAAACTATTTTATTCTATTTAACCACACTGATTCTTATTTTTATTTGGTATATCTACATGAGGTACTGTATTTATTTTATTATATCTGTATGAGATAGTATGATGTATTTTCTTCAAAATCACTTTTATCTACTCCTTGGAATGTTTGAAAACTGGGCAGTGTTATATATTGATTTTAATCTGAAAATCTCAGCAAGGCAGAACACACTGCAATGAAATTAGCATTTATGTGAAACGCTTCCCTAAAGAACATAAATCATGCATTATAACACTTTAGAGCTGAGTGAGTCTTTAAAGATCAATTCTAAAACCTTTATTTTACAAATGAAGACAAAAACCTAGAGATAGTTGTAGTTTTCCCATAGCAATATATTGCTGGTTTTTAGCAAAGTTTAGACCAGAACCTAGGTTTCCTCACTCTCCATCTGGTTTCCCACCTTCCCATGGTGTTGTTCCCACTTATATTCCTATTATATAGAGGAACTGATTATGTTTCAAGGAAATAATAAATTTCCTTCTAAAATTGCCAGCACAAACGTGTACTGAAAAGGTATAGCTATTATCTTAATATTTCTTAACTAGGTTCAAAGATACTGTACAGGGTAAAAAGCAGCACCCTCATCGTCGTGTCAGAAGCTCCTGGACTGAGTATAGTCAGCATCTCTCTGTGGATGAGGACCCTCGGATCAAACCCCACTGGCCAACTGTGTATTCGGACGTTCAGGCTCTCTTGCCTCAAGTTTTCTCCAACAAACTCAGTTTATTATTTTGAAAAGCCTACATAAGAAAAAAATTTTTTTAATTGATGTGGTTTTTTTTCAACACCACGAAAGAAATTTTCAGGACTCATAGTTTCCTGAATGTAAATCAGGTTATTTGACCCTTGGTTCTGTCTCATCCTTTCACTGTTATCCTTTCACTTAATCTTATCAATCACTATTCCTATTTCCTTTTTAAAAAAAGTCTGCAGTTTTTTAATCCATGCTATTTTACTTTATTATACTTCCCTGCAGTACGCAAAGGCATGTAAACAGAGGGCCCAGTCTTTCAGGCAGATGTATGTTTGCTGTGTGCTTACAGATAGGTCACTGGGAGTCCATGCAAATTAGGGCACTTTGCTGAGCTGCAGAATTTCATGTGGAGTAGCAGGTGTGTTGTAGAACTATAAATGACTCGGTTTGAATGATGGCTGTTGATGTTTCTCTATGCTTTATTCTTGCTGTTCACCTAATGGGTCATGTTGTTGACATCTGAACTGTACAAAAATGGTGATGGAAACCTCCCATGTCTAATGTTCCCCTAGACGGGGCATTGATCTTAGGACAGAAGATCACCAAGTCTTCTGTTTCCAGTCCTCTCGAAATAAAGATTTGCAAATTTTATTAATAAAACAATGATTTAAAGAACATTGTTATTTGGCCTCTGATAATAAAATCTTGGAACGTTTTAGTTTTCTACTAGAGGTAATTATAAAATTAAGATAAATTAACGTGTACTAAAGCAGGGAGTGTTTGGCATGTATTTAATAAACATATCTGCAGTTAAGAATAATATATTTTTTAAAATACCCATACAATCTATAAAGATTATAGAGAGTGAAATATACATACATCTTTCTAGAATATCATAACTTTTTGTTTTTTATAAGATAGAAGGTCAGAAAATCTGCAGATCCCAACTGTCAGTCTGTGGCAAAAATTTAACCAGCCTCTATTGAAAAGCAAAAACTAATATTAAGGATAATGTAAAGTGTATGTTTGGGTATGTGAGTGTGCGGTATGTGTGTGTGTGTGTGTCTATGTGTGTGAGAGAAAGAGGGAGAAAGGTATCTGTAAAATTGTCAACCTTCCTTTCATGGGGATGGCCCTAATTTCCTCTGGAATGTTGCCATTCTTACTCTTGGAGAATTAGATGATTGTGGTAATAAATGGTAGCTGACTGTTTTAATGTCCTTACTTAACAGAAAGTACTTGGCAAAGCCAGGTCAGTACCTTCCCAATTTTTTTTTAATTTAGTTTACTGATCCGTGAAATATACACATTTAATGCCATGAGCTGAAAGTCTGTGTGCTCCCAAATTCATATGTTGAATCCCTAATCTCCAATACAACGGTATTTGGAAGTAGGGCCTTTGGGAAGTAATCAGGCCATGAGACTAGAGCCCTCATGAATGGAATTAGTTCCATTATAAGGAGGGATGTGAGGCCTGGTGCAGTGGCTCAAGCCTGTAATCCCAGCACTTTGGGAGGCCAAGGAGGGTGGATCACTTGAGGTCAGGATTTTGAGACCAGCCTGGCCAATATGGTGAAACCTCATCTCTACTAAAAATACAAAAAAAAAAAAAAAAATAGCTGGATATGGTGGCACAGGCCTATAATTTCAGTTACTGGGGAGGTTGAGGCTGGAGAATCATTTGAACCCAGGAGATGAAGATTGCAGTGAGCTGAGATCATGCCACTGCACTCCAGCCTGGGTGACAAAAAAAAAAAAAAAATGAGTAAAAAAGAGATGTGAAACAGGTGACCCCTGTCCACCATGTGAAGACACAGAAAGAAGACAACCATTAACAAGCCAGGAAGAGAACCCTCACCAGACACTGATTCTACCAGCACCTTGATCTTGGACTTCCCAGTCTCAAGAACTATAGGAAATAAATGTCTACTATTAAGACTGGGTATGTTAAGACATATCCAGACTAAGGTATTTGTTGTAGCAGCCCAAGCTGACTAAGACAGGTAGGACATTTCTTATGAGCACCATAATGCGGAAGCTAGTTCTGCAGAAGTGCTAGACAGTAGAATGAAACTGAATTTTTCTTAATCTGTTTTGTCACAACTGTTATCATGAATTCCAAATGCTGCAGCCAACAAGAGGATACCAGTTCCTACCAATCTGAAAGTGAATTACAACTTTTAATTCTGTTTAAAAATACTCATATCCAGCTGAATGTTCCTCACTGTTCTCACTCTTATTTCATTACCTTTGTTAACTTTCTCTTTACTCCTCAACAAGTCCTCTCAGCTGTATATTCTAGCAAATAATGAAATTGAAATTTTCCAAATGATTTCAAATCGGTACACGTTGCTTGTATTTATACTACCCAACAGAGCAATGCTTGATAACTTTCAGTGGTTATCCCCAAATCTCTTGCATGAGATCATTAAAACAAATGGGAAAAATTAACAACTCAGAGAAGCAGATGTATGAGACAAGAAAATAGCTTTGCCAATTATTAGAGGATAAAAGAACTGAAGTCCAGTACAAAGAATTATCTCTAATTTCTGAATCTGCTTAACAATAAGCTTTAGCATTTTTACATAATCACTGAAATTCATTTATATAAAATTATTGCTGGATGAAGAGAAGTGCAAGAAGCTCTACTCTGAGAGTCAATCTGCTAGCATCTAAACAGAGGAGTAAAGACTTTGGACTGGTTTAATTTTTTGGACTGGTTGCTCTTACAAATACACTCTATATTCTTCTCTGAGTCCTAAGATACTTTAAACAGGGTCAGGGCTAAGATGAGACAAATGCTGTATGGCCCCATTTAAAAGAGATGCTCACTCTCCGGGTCTTTCAGGTGCAAGGCTGGCACTCGTGAGACCTTGCTTCCTTAAGCTGTACATTCCGGGTGTCTTGTTTGCTTCATCCTAGTCTTGGCCCTGAATGAGTCCATACATTAATAAATTTGAAAGGCCAACAGAAGTGGGGTGGTGGTAAGATTTCTGTCTTGTGTACGTAAAGGAAAGGGAAGAATGAATCTAGAAGTGGTGCCTGGTGAAGAATGGAAGGACCTTCCCCACTTGCTAGTGAGAGAGAACGTAAAAAGAAGCTATAGACTTCATAAATGTCAATATGTACACAAACTACCTTTTAAAAAATGACTCAAAAGGTACCATTTTTAGAAAATGTGTCTTCCTCAACCCTACACCGTCCACCTTTAAGAATTGTTCATCCATAATCAGCAAATCCCCTTTAGCCTTACTGTACGTACATTTTCTGCACTTCTTTGCTTGAACTGAAGCACTTCCCCCTGGAACCTATTCTTGTGTTAGTCTGGTTTTTTTTGTTTTTTGTTTTTTTTCTGAGAAACATATTTTAAGATGTGATTAAAAAACAAATATTTCCTTAGGGATAACGCTTTTACTATGGTTTGAATATAGTATGTCCCCACCAAAACTCATGCTGAGGCTTGGTCCCCAGTGTGGCAGTGTTGGGAGGTAGTGCCATTAGAAGATTAGGTCATTAAGATGAATTAATGTATTTCTCAAGAACCTGGGTTAGTTCTCAAAGGTTGTTATAAAGCGAGGTTGCCTCTCATGTTTTACCTTTTCTGCGTGCACCAACTTCCATTTCCATTTTTTTCTGCCATGCTATGAAACAGCACGAGGCCCTCCCTAGATGCTGCCTGGTCTTGAACTTTCCAGCCTCCAGAAGCATAAACGAAATAAACCACTTTTCTTTATAAGTTATGCAGTCTCAGATATTCTATTATAGCAACAGAAAACAGACCAAAATAGCTCGTGTGAGAGAAAATGAAGAGGAATCCAGCAAAGGCTGGGAGAGCCATGAGACTGCGCTGCAAGTCTGACAAAGAGTGAAGGACAGAGAAGGGGAAGGTTGGGTGGAAGCATACTAGACTATTGTACAGACCCAGGAGTGGTTAACAAGGCCATCAGCAAGTCCTTAAACCAAAACTAGCCGTCATGGTAGGCCCATGTCTCTCTGAAGTTGTCTTGCCTTAGAATTTCTGCTGCACTCCATCAGCTCTGGAGGCATCCTGTGGGAAGCATGGCCTTGATGTCAGAGCTCAGTAGCTTTGACCCTTGGTTAGTTAATCTGCCAGTAGTTGAGATCTGCAAGGCACATTCTCACAGCCACCACAACCCTGGTTGTGGCTTTTCAATCTTTTACATCCCTCATACCTCATAATTAGGACTGGTGTCCCCTACTTCTCTGATACAACTTTTAGACCATCACTTCTCTACTTTATTTTTAAGAACAATATAAAACCCATGAGCTAATCAAAGCAAACAAAATCCAGTAGCTTTCAGGTTCATGCCATTCAGCCGTCTGTCTTCTGAGCACTCCTGGTCCGCTGAAGACTTCAATAGCTGGCTATGGTCTTGCTCACTCTAATCCTTTCCGAAATACAAGTAAATTCAATACCTGAACCTCTCAGTTCCTCAACTTCTCCATCCTTTATGACCTTTTCCTTTACCCTAACTTCTACACACCCTTCAAAGATCTGCTCAAAATCAAGCTCTCTTGGAGCCTTCTCAGAAGCCCCAGCTACATCAGATCCTCCTAACATATACTTCACAGCATCTATGCTGCTAAATCAGAGCTCGTTCAAGTTTTAAAAGTATATGTTTATCTGTGTTACCATTTGATTACTATCTTCTCTCTGTCATCAGACTGTAAGTTCCATGATGAGCGTCAGGTCTGTTTTACTCATCCCTCTATTCTCAGCACCTACAAGGCACCTGGCAATAGTAAATATTCAATATATATTTCATGCATAACTAAATTATTAATTGACAAAGTAAATGAATGAATGATTTGATTTGAACTGCACTGAGCTGAATTGAAGAGACATATGAATAGATACTGTTGCCAAGGCTTATGTTTGTCTGTATTTGAAACATATATCAATGTAATTAAAAACTTCTGAAAAATTAAAATTTTCTTCATTATTTTTATCCTACAACGAAATTTATCATTAAAAATTATGCTTAATTTTATAATCTAACTCACTTTTGAATGTGTTTTTCATTTTATATTAAACTATAAACTTAAAAAACAAACAAAAACGGTCTTTCTCTGTCACCAGGCTGTAGTGCAGTAGTGTGATCGTAGCTCACTACAATACCGAACTCCTGGGCCCAAGGGATCTTCCTACCTCACCCTCTTGAGTAGCTGGCCCCACAGGCACCACCACACCTGACAATTGTTTTTGTTTGTTTTTGGTACAGATTGAGTCTCACTATGTTGCCCGGGCTGGTCTAGAACTCTTGGCCTCAATCCTCCTGTCTAGGCCTCTTAAAATACTGGGATTATAGGCATGAGCTACCACGCCCAATCTGAACTCTAAATTTCTTGACCAAAATATCCTTTTCAATTCATTTGAGGCTTTCTTGAAGTTCATAACATAGAATCTTGCACATAATAAAATTATATATTACATTAATGTAATAATGCATTAATTCAACAGCTCTAAAATCTGATATTTTATTCTGCCTAGTAAAATTAACCATTTGTCTGGTTTCTTTTCATTATTTGTTTTCTCCCAGAGACATTTGTGAGATTGGCTTTTACTATATTTTAGGATTTTATCTTTCTAATAAGACTTTTATGAACTATTTTTTCTGATTTTCTTTGCTTACTTTTTCATTTTGCTATGTTATGTTTTATTTATTTTTCATGTTTATTTAATTTTTAGGGTTTCCTTTTAAGTCAAAGATTAAAACATAGATTTTTTTTTTTTTGACTGCCTGAGGAGATTTTCCTTAAAGGGGTGTGATGAAGCAGGGCACTACTAAAAGGAGTATGCTACTTTAATTAGTTTTTCATATTTAATTTATATTTTGTTTCTCTTCATTTAAAATATTATTATGAAATAATATTTTGTGATTTTCTGAAAACTGGAAAAAAATGTAGCTGCAGCAACTTAGATTTTTCTAAGTTTTTTTAGTCAATTGCATTTTTCAGATTTCTTATTAGTTAAATTAAGGTAACTCAAGATTTTATTCTTCTGCTTTTAGTTCTACATGCTTAGTTTTCAATACAATGTAGCACACATGAAGGGGAAAAGAAAGGGTTTTATGCCTTATGCCAATTTTTTCTAAAAATAAACTTGATCGTCTCAAGTATTCACAAATTATCTCAGTTTACCAGTGGTTTTTACCATACATCCAAATTGGTTTATTATGTAGCATCAGTTTGTTCTTTTCTTTAAAAAAACTTATTTTTATTATTCTACATGATGCTATTTTCTTAATTTTTTTAGTTTACCTTAATAAAATTCTTGTTTAAAAAGTGAGGTGAAATGACAGGCAAATCATGTTAACCAGGACAAAGAAGCATCTCACAAAAGACACACAAACCTGCACAAAATCAACCTGAATCCATTCAGTTAAAAGCGACAAAGTATCAGATGCAAGAAATCTAGCAAGCAACAAGAATCTAGCACAATTAGCAATATAGCCAAAAAAAAAGCATGCAATTGGCTGTAACTAACCATCTTTCTATAGAAGAATTACTTTGAATTCCAATCAAGACACCTCTGTCTTACAGACGGGAAGCAATTTTGAAGGGTGGGCTCATGGGAATATTACTAATTCTCTGACTCAAATAGCAGACCTCAATGTGCTAGCCCTTCACACTACATGACTCTAAATTGTAGTAAATTTACTTACTGTGTTTCAGGTTGATTAAAATAAGTTGGCTGGAGCAATTTTTCTGAAATTGTAGCTAACCTAAAGCCAAATGAAAATTGTAATTTGTCATTTTCCTTACCTACTGAGCAGGAACCAAGGCCAATTATAGATTTGTCATAGTGCTCAGTGCATTGATTACATTCCAAAAACCCAAATAACTAACATCTTTTAAATTATTTCACATAAGGAATATTGTTCATAGGCACCAGATTTCACTGAAAAAAATAAGACTTTTTTTCTTCACATCTAAATCAGTAAATATTTCTAAATACCTGTGATGTACAGAACATTTTAGTAACTGTTGAATTTAAGTTGCAGGTAGAAAATATTCATAGTTTTTCATTATACCTTTCAAATATTTTCACCATGAATATTTTTGTCAGTTAAATGTAGCCTGTTATTTTTTCAAAACATTGTTTATCTTGTAAATAGTTTCTTATATTAAAAAAATTCTTCTTATAAGTGATCTAATAAAAACCTGTGATATCTTTTCCTTTCTCCTAAAGAAAAGAACTTTTTGAGAAAATATACTCTTTTTTATTCTGGAGATATTCATTCATACCATATTCTAGTCAGTTGTCTGATTTTAAGTATTTGACCATGTCAAAGTCACAAGTAAATTTACTAAATGGTACTCTGCTGGGTGCTTCTCAAAGTATGTCAGTAGAGGTCCCATCAATCAGGTAAATATCTAGGAAAGCAGAAACTGCTCTAGGTATTTCAATCAGAAAAGTCAAGAAACTTTTAGAAAACTGTTCAGAGGCTGCTGCGAAACCTCATGTCTATGGAAGCACACATGTCTGCCTGCTGCTGCCAGAAGAAAAACATGGCTTTCACTTCCCTTTCACCTTGCAGATCTTGACATGAATGCATCTCCTAGCAAAATTGAACCCAGAGCATCACTCAGAGATTCTGGGAATGTACTTCCCAAGGGTCCTGGGACCCTCATACAAAGGTGAAGATAGAAGAGAGAAAAGAGTGCTAAACTGTGAACAGATCATGTGTAGAGAGAGAAGGTGGGAATGAGGCAAATTCTTTTCCAGTGGTATTGGCCAAAGAGTTTTCAGCTGTGACTTAACAGCTCATTTTACAATTACTGAAGTCAATGATAGTAGTAATCTACCCTCAGTTATCCATTTAAGGGATTTTGCATTTTGATCCTCCCATTTTATTTCCTTGACCACTTGGATAGAAAGTTTAAATTTCAGTAACTTAACAGTTAAAACCCATACTTTAATCATAAATTACTTTTTTATATATATACACACATGCTGTGGATTTCATTGCTCAAGATTTAGCCCCATCTTCATACAAGTAACAGCTGGTCAGATTGCTTTCTTTATCTTTTACGATGTCTTTCCTATTACATATATTTATCCTCCTTCTAATTAAGGGAGAGAGAGGAAAAGGAGATATAACTGGCTTAAAATTAAAAATACAGAACAAAATGCAATTAAGTAATGCCCACTAACTATTGTGTGCCATAAAAGGAGCTTTACTTGTATTTCATTCAGTCTTCACAACTCTTCTGTGGGTTTTATTTCCTAAATAAATATATTCAAAAATTACTAAGGTAGAGATAAAAGATAAAAATCAAATCAAAAACCAAGAATTATTAGATCAGAAACCCAGATTCAGGAAACTATCCCAAGTAATCACAAAACCTGCGTGTGAGCTTCTGAGCACCTAAGGCACATGAAGGAAGGATAGACTATTGATGAAAGCCTCAGGATGTTAAGGGTGGGAGAGGAACTTTCTCATGTTTTACTAACAAAAAATATGATGTTTGGGCTGGGTATGGTGGCTCACACCTGTAATCCCAGCATTTTGGGAGGCCAAAGCAGCAGATCTATTGAGGTCAGGAGTTCTATCCCAGCCTGGCCAACATGGTGAAACCCTGTCTCTACTAAAAATACAAAAATTAGCCAGGCATGGTGGCATGCACCTGTAATTCCAGCCACTTGGGAGCCTGAGGCAGGAGAATCCTTGAACCGGGGAGGCAGAGGTTGCAGTGAACCAAGATCGTACCACTGCACTCCAGCCTTTTGGCACAGAGCAAGACTCTCTCTCAAAAAAGAAAAAAAAAAATACATGTTTGGCAGAACACGTTAAACAAAAAATGGAAAGACATGAACCCAGGGTTAAAGCCTCCAGGATTCTTGCCCTCTTTCCCTTCATGATGAAGGCCAAGTTAATTCATTAAATTTATCTCCACAAACATGTTTTAAGAAGTTACTAAGTACGGGGTATTGTGCTGAAAGTCACTGTGTGAGTTGCAAAAATGGGCCCGGCCCTCTAAGCGTTCACAGCTTTTGGGGCAGCAAGATGAAAATACAATCAATATACATTGTGTACAATTAACAAGGGGTAGAGGAGCAGGAGAGATTCCTATGAGTTAATGAGTGACTGAAAAAAGCTGTGGAGAGAAAATGCTGTTTGAGGTGTAAGGATTTGAGCAACAGGCATGACAAAAATGGGGGCCAGTGTGAACAAAGTGAAGAGGTTGAAGAACTTGAAGGAATTAGACTGGAAACAGATGCCATGAACTCAGATGCCTGCAGTAATGAAAAGGAATGAAGCAGCCCGTGTGAGGACTGTGGCCCACAGAAGAGTGCACAAGCCATCTAAAGAGACATCCTTTGTGAGAATGCCGGCCCAGTGTTACCAGAGCTCCCAAAAGAAGGTGGAAAATCACATTCTAAGATAAAACTTCAATTTTTAAATGCTAGCACCCAATTTAAGAAAAAGAAAATTTAAGCTTTGGATGGATCAAATAAAAGACATGTATGCCCATATATGGCCCAATGATCATTCATTTGCAACCTCTGGGACTGATGTGCTCTAAGATTCAATCCAACTAAGGAATTCTAGTTTTAATCATGAACCTCGTTCTCACTAAGCAATATATATATTCATCTTTAAAAATAAAACATATGAAGCAAAACCACAGAAAATTTCTTTCTATAAATTATGTCTTTGATTTTCTTTAAAAATTATTGTAGAACTCTTAGGACTTTCACTTGCAAGAGGCCTAAAGAGAGAAAATGCCACGAAGGGGAAAATGGAAAGAAGATAATCAGACATGCAAATACAATAGACATTTGCCAGTACAACTATCAGTCTCTGAGGATTGAAGACTGCTGATTTTGTTTGTTTTAACTAGCTAGGGAGAAAATAATAAAAAAGTTCTTGTATCAGAGGAAATGTTGACCTTTCGAGAACAATAATTATTTGGCTACCTTGGAAGAATATACTAAATGATAGTAGGGCACAGTAGCTCACACCTGTAATCCCAGCACTTTTGGAGGCTGAGGCAGGCAGATCACCTGAGGTGAGGAGTTCGAGATCAGCCTAGCCAACATGGTGAAACCCTGTCTCTACTAAAAATACAAAAAAATTAGCCAGGCATGATGACACGCGCCTGTATTTCCAGCTACTCAGGAAGCTGAGGGAGGAGAATCACTTGAACCCGGGAAGCGGGATCAAAAGGGAGCCCATGAAGCTTGAACTCAGGAACCTAGATTGCACCACTCAACTCCAGCCTGGGCAACAGAGTGAGACGAAGAAGAAGAAGGAGGAGGAGGAGGAGGAAGAGGAGGAGGAGGAGGAGGATATTCAATGCATGTGGTTATTTAAAATCCAGTCTACTGTAACATATTAAATACATCCTTACATTTATGGATATTCTTTATTATCTCAAAACTTTTTATCACATAATAATTGTTGCAAAACTGTGATCATATCTTTTAAAATAACAGGAAAAAAAGAATAATCACAAGGCACATGCCAAGAAGTAAAACAAATGCATAAAATGTAGCTTTAGTGCTACTTTGCTTCACAAGCAGTTTTAAATCATGAGTTGAATGCTGCTCCAGTGAAAAAATACTAGATTGTTTTTGTAAGAAATTTAACAAAATAAGCAAATGATAACTTAAGCCATTACATAAAGAACGTTTCCATTTTCAGTGAAACAGTCCAATTATCTATGCTAATACTTCTGGTCACCTAGGTCTTACCTTGTGATCTACCACCAGAGGAAATTACATTTATCTGAGTTTCAGAGAAGGCCAGAGCTCCTCAGGAGACTCTTTTAACAGAGTTGCTACGTATGCTTAGAAAACAGTTCAAACTAGAACTTGGGTAGAGATTTGAGTTGAGGTTTCCCCAGTGGTGGTGCCTTTTCAATAACATAGCAGAGTATCTAATGGAATATAAAGAAAAAGATTAACAATAAAATTGACAATTTCGGAAAAAATACCCACCTGACAATGTTGTCTTTGCTTATGAGTTACCACTTCACAGAACAAGCGCTATAGAGTGTGTGTAAGCATACATACTTTCAGTTTCAGAACAAAGAATACGGATATAAAAAGGTAAAAATGAAAATGTGTGCTGTTCTGCTGCAATGTAACTGAGAGTTATAAAGGCCCTGCGAACAATATTGAGTTTGCAGTGGCACAATCGCATCACGAAAGATTTACCTTCACTCTGCAAACTCAATATAGGGCAATAACAGTCTATTACAAGCTGAGCAATACAACATCAAAGGAATGTTTAAAAGAACTAGACAGAACCTTTAAATCAACACAATTGAGTTATCTTCCCCCAGAGGAAGCACCATGAGAGAGCTCATAGCAGGATTTTTCAGGAGGTATTACTGATTTACCATAAGTTATATTTAATACACTTTTAAAATGTAGTTTGTAATCTCTCTTCACTTTTTAGAACACAGAGCAATAAATTAAAAGAGAAATAATCCCCAAAGAGCAAGAGACTGGGAGGAACAAAAATGACAATAGTTTTCTTCTTTGGGGGCTATTTCAAATAATTCTCCCACAACTGAAAAGGCTCCCCTTTCCTGATTTCAGCAAAGATCTCTCCTTCCCCAATTTTAATAAAATTCTTCAAATATGAACATGGAAGAATAACAGTCAAAATATAAAATTAATCAATATTAAAATCCTGTTAAATATAGCAAGACATCATAAAATTTTAGAAAAATGGTAAGAAAGTCTCTTAGTACCCTCCACAGAAAAGTAAGCAATTTCATTCTGCCTTTTTATGATTAAAATGAACCTTCAAGAGGTTGAGATTCTTATCCAAGTAGTCAGAAATGGTAGTGGCATTTATTTTGGGATGGTACTGTTCATTGTTGGCAACTCTTAGACATTTTCTTAGCAGTTTACTATTTCCCCATACGTTTTCAATTTTAATTTGTTTAATATTTAAGAGTACATTTAGTTTAAGTGTTGAGACAAGATGTTACTCTTCTACATACATAGCAAAGACTTTGTTACAAACTTTAGTCCAAAATCACGTTTAAATTTCTTGTGAAGTAGAACTATTGAGTGTTACTAAAATATTCATCATCTATTAATGTCTGATATTTGTACACATAAAGTGATAAATTTCTATGACACTTATAGAATCACTCCTCCAATTATTTGCTAAATTATACTCTTTTTTATATTTGTGGAGCATTTTTGTTTTGGCTTAGTTATCCTAATTAATACCAGAAATGTATGCAAAAAGGTTTTAAATCCTAGATAAATTATATCTATAGTGGCTTTTCTATACATGAATTTTCTGCTTTAGTGATGAAAACACACCCACAACAGGTGCATGAAACTGCCTGCAACACATGGCAACTGGGGGAAGTACTAGGGTTTGTCCCTTTTGATATAGAATGGTTTTATTGGTGTCATACAGTGAGATTTTATAATAAATCAGATTGTACATGGATTGATACTTATGTATCTGGTAATAGAAAATATTTAATTCATGTTTATAATGCTTTTAATTTTATAACCAGCTTCCAAAATTTCTTTACAACTGATCTTTATGTCAATACTATTTTATTAGAAATAGCTCATTACCAGACAATTTTTTTCAGATATTTGAACTGTATTGTTGTTTTTCTTTTTTAAACTTGCTCTTTTTTGTAAATTCCATTCACCTTCTTCATGCTAATACTGTGATTTTAAAGGTAGCATTCAGATTCATATTTGTTATAATCTTGCCTGGGTAATAGAAAACTAATTTCATCAGTTATTACATACTGGAGTTTCTCTGGAGTTCCACTATTTGAAACCATTGCTGTGAATATCATAGAATTTTTATGTTTAATATTATGTGATTAAAGCATGTGTTTGCTTGTTTGTAATTGTCATAAGTAGTTCATGCAAATCAAACTAGGAATTCTACTTTTGTTTTCTTTTCATTCAACTTAATAATTCTATCAATAATATCTAATGTTTAACAATAAATTTTATATTATATGCAGCTCTAGTCTCATAAAAACACTACACTGATGTTTGCTTAATGCCTGATGTAAACAAGTTTGCATATTTTAACAGTGGTTTAAAAAATTTATGTTGTAGTCAACCTGGATTTGAATTACTAATCAACTGTAATAGTTGTATGATTATGCCTCAGTTTTTCTATCATAAAACACAGATAGGAATGATAATTTTAGGATAGCTGTAGGGATTAAATCAGATATTACTTATAAAATTTCTAGCACTATGGCACATAGTATTCAAGAAATGTTGGCTATTCTTACTGAAAGAAATATGTTCAAAAATGTTCTGATGGCTTCTAATCAGTGTCATGAACATTAGAAACTTTTACTCAACCACAGAATTCACTGGCTGTGATAAAATAAGTTTGTTGACTCTTTTGCAGAGATTATAGAACTAACACCTGCTGCCTAACAGTAGTGGGACTCATACCAAATATCAATGAATGAGTAACTGCCCTAAACAGCTATCACAGCCATAAGGCAGTTGGTTCTATAGTCTAGACCTGTTTAAGAGTTGAATCAAGTCACCTGCTGACTATAATAGCCATCAGGAGAGTAATACAAAATTTAATCTTAGTGCTTATCTGTTATCACATGACGTGATATATATATTGCCTTCCAAGTTCTTGCTTGAAGGACATTTTAGCAATGATACCTGGTAGTGATTCAGAGTTAGGGGTTATATTAGTCAGGGTTCTCCAGAGAAACACAACCAATAGGAGAGACAGAAAGGGAGGGAGGGATGGATAGATGATAGATAGATAGATAGATAGATAGATAGATAGATAGATAGATAATAGATAATATAGAGAGAGATAAGAGAGAGAGATAATTAAAAAATGAAATGTATTATAGAAACTGACTCACACAAATATGGATAATGAAAAATCTTATCATCTGCTGTGTGCAAGCTGGAGACCCAGGACAACTGGCGATGTAGTCCAAAGGCCTGAGAGCCATGAGCACTGAGAGCAGAAGAGCAATGTTCCAGCTCAAGTAGTTAGGCAGAGAATGAATTAAAGCTTCTTCTACCTTTCTGTTCTATTCAGGTTCTGAACAGATTGTATGGTGCACACCTACATTGGCAGGGGTCCATCAGCTTAACTCAGTTCACCAATTCAAATGCTAATATCTTCCAGAAACATTCTTACAGACAGAAATTATGTTTTACCAGCTATCTGGATATCCCATAGCTCAGTCATTTTGACACATAAAATTAACCACCACAGTGGTCAAGAGCCATCAGTTTTGACTGTTTAAATCTTGGCCTGTAAAAAAACTACTCATCGATAATATCTAGCTCATCAGTATTTTTAATTAAGTTGCAGAAGAGGCTATGGCTATTATCCAAAAGACAGCAAAAACGTTTACCAGAATTTAAAAAAATATATATATATATACTCCTTCACTAATGAAGCTTAAAAGAAAATAAATTAAAAAATGCTTTATTAATTTGTTTCAACATTTAGTAGTAAATGGCCAATTTAACTCTTTTCTTGAGTTCTATTTGAGAATACTGCGGCTCCTATATTCGTAAGTCCCTAATGTCCTTGGCCACTTCCCATAAAGTGGCAGAAATAGATTAAAAAGTGAAGGGAAGGGAAGGGAAAGGGGAAGGGGAAGGAGAAAAGGCAGGGAGGGGAAAGGGAAGGGGAAGGGGAGAAAGGAAAGGAGAAAGGAAAGGAAGAAAAAGAAAAGAAAGGAAATAAAAGGAAAGGAAAGAAGGAAACTAGCCCAAAACTTAGTCGCTTAAAGCAACACTTTTATGTTGCTGACAATTCTGTGGAACAGGAATTTGGAAAGGGTTCTGCAGGGCAGTTTATCTCTGATCCATACGGCTTCTATGACAGCTATGGTGGTTGGGGATGGAGAATCCTCTTCCAAGATGGCATCACTTTTTTCTAATAATTTCAATTTTTATTTTAGATTTCAGGAGGTATATGTGCAGGTTTGTTACTTGGGAATATTGTGTGAGGCCAAGGCTTGGGGTAAGATTTATTGGTCCCATAACCCAGGTACTGAGCACAGTGCTCAGTAATTACTTTTCAACCCTTTCTCCCTCCCTCCCTCTCCCATCTAGTAGTCCCTAGTGCCTACTGTTGCCACAAGATGGCATCTTTATTTACATTTTTTTTTTTACCTTATAGCAATGTGGTCTCTCTCTCTTCATGTAAGTTTTCATCCTGCAGGGCCTCCTCATGTGATTTGGGCTTCCACAGCACAATAGTCTCAGGGTTGTCACTTTTTACATGGTAGATGGTTTTTGAAGAGGGAGAAACTGGTAGACCACTCAACGGCTATACCAGAAGCTGGCATAGCATCATTTCTCCCATGGACCATGACTCCCATGGTCAAAGCAGTCATGAACACTGCCATATTTAAGGAGGTAGAGAAACAGATGCCACTTCTTTAGAGGGGAGTGTCAGGTTGTTCAGAAGGACAGTGCAATGAGTACTATTCTTGCAGCCATCTGTCTTTGTCCACTTGTGCTGCTATCACAAAGTATCTGAGATTGGGTAATTTATAAATAATAGAAATGTGTTTCTCACCATTCTGGAGGCTGGGAAATCCAAGATCAAGGTGACGGCAGATTCAGTATTTGATGAGGGCTCACCCTGCTTCCAATAAGATGGTGTCTTATTGCTGGCTGCGTCCTCCACAGGAAACAAGCACTGTGTCCTGAAATGGTAGAGGCGATGGAAGGGCAAAAGAGCCTAGCTAGTTCCTTCCAGCCTTTGCATAAGGATATACTTGCTATTCTTGAGGGCAAAGCCTTCATAGCCTATCACTTCCCGAAGGTCTCACCTTCCAATACCATCCCTTAGTGATCAGGGTTCAACATATGAATTTTGGAGGAATACATACATTCAAACCATAGTACCATCTTTGAAAAATAGCCTCTGCTATAATACGTGATAGCTGGGTAACATATTTAATCGGTCATAATGTGTTTAAGGGAAGTACATCTGCACTGAAGTGCAATTTAAACTGTTATTAAACAAGAAACCTCCCCTCCTACTTAAAAGATTTGATTTTAAAATGCTAAATGGATGGTGATTAAAAACAATGAGCTAGCAAGAATCTAAAAACTTCTAATACCAAAATTTTTAAAGACACACATCAAAGTTATTAAAGGGCATTTATCACATTTTTAAAATTCAAAATCTTTGACATCTAAATAGTGTCTATTCTAAAACACAATTTTAATTTATCTGATATGTATTTCTCATTCATGTTTAATACAACTCTACAGTTATTGGTTAAGATTTTCCTTGATTCTTGGACTGATTTGAGAAATTTCCCCAAATCAATCCCAACAAGGATAAGAAGCACATGTACAGGTCAGCTCATTTTCTAGACTCTTTTCATAATATGGTGTATTATGTGCCTTGATTTCTCCCCACATTCATAGTCCACTGGGGAACTCAACTGTTTATTAAAGATTGTGTTTTCCAGGAAATGAAGGTTATGTATATTCAACTGCGGCTTTGTCAATTTATTTATATTTATAGTGTTTTAATTTAGCTCATCAACTTTGCATTATGATTAAATGACACATTGTTTATTGCTCTTTGCACTCTAGTCATGTCATAGTGCATGTAAGATTAATTGATACTGTATATTTAAAGTCATCATCTATTTGCTTTTAGTAATCCAGGGTGGCATTTATAATCTTGTTGCAATCTGAATTAGTATAACATTAGTTGCCTACTATTATTTACATGACTAATAGTATTCATATGAGGAAAGACATTATCATAATACAGATGTAGAAACTCTGGGTTATTACCTGAAATTGAAAAGGGCCTTCATTTATAATTCTCCTCAATAAAACAATCAAATTGAAAATAAGCCAGATTTCCTTAAGAAGCTACTGAAATATCTCTCTAGAAAGGAAAACCTACTTACTACTGAAGCAGATTTTTTTTAAGAATCAAATTAAGAGTTTTGGCCAGAAAGAGGAAATGTATACTTTAAAGTCAAATTGGATCTAAGGAGTTGAGGAAATTACCTTGAAAGCAAGAATTCTGTTCACCTCTGACATTTGCAGCACTCTAGGATAGACCAAGGAGTCCGGTCCTGCTGATATTCATTCTACTGCTGGGACCCACTGAATACAGAACCCTGTGATGAGAGTGACATCACTTCTAAATGTACATGTTTCCTGTGTGCCAACATTGATGGACATTGCCAAAACCAAATCAATAATTTGACAATACTACTTGAAAGCCAAGCTTCCTAGTGGTAGCTAGCTATACCTAACAGTAAAGGAAACCTAGGCTGCTAGAGTTGAACTCTTCTTCTTGTCCATACTGCTTTACAAAGATTAAACAAAGCAATCAAAAACTTTCTAATTAGCTGTCATGAAAACCTGCCTCAATACTTTAAAATCTAATTGTTCTAAACATTCAGAATAATCAAGTTGAAATAGTTTAATAATAAGTGAAATCTCGGGATATCTTTTTTCTTATTAGTTTTAAAAATAGCCCTCTTGGCATTCCTAGTGCCAGATCTAGGTCTCTAATTCCATTTCCCACTAAAAGCAGTAAGTCCTCCTTGAAGAAATGACAGAGTCCACAAGTGGAACAGGAAATACACAAAATGAGCTAGAATATCTTGTTATGTCATGAAATAAGGAAGTGCTAAATAGTAATAATAATGGAACATGTTGCAAACACTTGGGTGATGCTTGAAGGCATTCCACTGGTCAAATCTGGAACAACTGGACCACAAAATAATTATGTATGCTAATGAATTATGAACAATTCTAAAAAGTTGGAATTCAGGAGTTCATACCCATAATAAATAGACAAGAAAATAAATAGAAGAGAAAGGAGTATTGAGTACTCTAATTTATATTGCAGTACTGACTCATAAATGAAGAAGAAGTGCAGAAGCTGGAAAGTAAGCACTTGTAATCATCATAGTAAAGGTTAGATTACTCAGAAATGAGCAATGGGTAACGTATCTGGGGAGAAATTTCTACGAGGAGTAGATTATTTGCACGGTCTTAAATTGTCTCTCTATAGATTGTCTATTAGTTACAAGGAAAACCAGATATTATGCAGTGGTAACATCAGATAATATACTAACAGGGTGATCATTGTTAACATTACTAATGAGAAGTATACGGACAAGGTGCGCCTTCCAATGACATATTCTGAGAAGGCCACAATTTCCCTCATGTAATATTCTGAGCAAGAACACCTAACGTGAGTCTAATCATAAGTGAACATCAGATAAATGTCAAATTAGAAATATCTTTAAAAGCAAAAAGACAAGAGATTGCATGCTTCAAAAATGTCTATCATAAAAGGTAAAGAAAGGTTGTGGAAATGTTCTGTATTTTAAAATGATTGTAGAGATATGACAACTAAATGTACTACTAGACTCTAAAAGTGAGAGGAAATGTATTGGGTCAGTTGCCAAAATTAAAATTATATGGATGGCAGATTTAGTAAAGATATTCTATCAATGTTAAAATTACTGAAGCTGTTACATGAAGTGATGTAAGATAATATCTATTCTTAAAAAATATCTACTGAAGTGTTAAAAGGTGGCTGGGTATGGTGGCTTACACCTGTAATCCCAGCACTTTGGGAGGGCAAGGTGGGTGGATCACTTGAGGTCAGGAGTTCAAGACCAGCCTGGCCACCACAGTGAAACTCCGTCTCTACTTTAAAAAATACAAAAGTTAGCTAGGTGTGGTGGCACACACCTGTAATCCCAGCTCCTTTGAGGGCCAAGGCAGGAGAATCGCTTGAACCCAGGAGGCGGAGGTTGCAGTGAGCCAAGATAGCGCCAGCTACTGCACTCCAGGCTGGGCAACAGAGTGAGACTATCTCAAAAAAAAAAAAGGTAAAAGATCATAAGACATGTAACCTACCTAAACTGGTTCAAAATATATGTATAAGTGTGTGTGCAAGGGCAGAAACAAGAGAGACAAAAAATGAGCCAATGAGAAAGTAAATAAGATGAAATAATAAGTGAATCTGGGTAAATAAATAGTATAGCATAAAGATGATATTTGTACTATACTTATTCGTGCAACTTTTCTGAAATTTTGAAATTATTTACAAATGAAAGTTGGTTTTTTTGTTTTGTTTTGTTTTGTTTTTGTTATTTTAAGCAGCTCTGCTGAAGCAGTATGTACAAGAAGAAAACATTACTGTTTCCCACTGGCACACTCTCCGGCATGTAATGAAGTAAGCCTAAAGTCATCCTGCAGAAAACTAGGAATTATTGTGTGCCCACATTTCAGGTGAATTTGATTCCGAATAATGTAGTAGGAGCCTTGGTAGTTAACTAAACTGCCTTTAAATCAAAGGCAATGTAGTACAGGTCATGGGATTGGGTTCGCTGTAAAAAGCCTCATTCTTAAGTCCCTAGGTGATACCTGACACACTCAAGCACTAACTTTGTAGGCTTGGGTACAGAAGATAAGTGAAAAGTCACACAGTGGTTCCTTTGCATTTGGCCCAGTAGCCAAGTTTAAAAGGACAAACAGGCTGTACTGCATAGAAGGTGAAATGCTTAAATGTCAGCGCAGCATTGTTAGGAGCTATCTGTATGCATAGCAACTATCATGTGGAGTACATTTCATGAAGGGAAATGAGAATAAAAGACTGTATCCTGTTTTAGCATTCCCAGAAGACTCAGAAAAAAATCTTTTAACAATTTAAATGTTGTTGACTTTATTGACCTATGTATTGTGTCGGTCTCAAAACCAAGGGAAAATATACAAAGTGTTAACATATTTCTCATCTAGGGGCACAACAGAAAAGCCACTCACCATTAGTCTTCATTTTCAAAGGTAGCATCTCGCTTCTAATAAATTTCCATATGTTCCCAAATACAGACTTTTATAAAACGCTGGTAAAAGATTTATTTTCTCTTAAAAGGACATGATGTCACATAAAATTGTTGGGTATTTTTTTTTTTCTGACAAGGTAATTTTACTCTTTATTTTTTTCTTTCATCTTGCAAGCAAGTACATTTCCTTTACAAACAAAATAATTTAGTTGAAATTATTTGTAAAGTAAATTGGTTATTTATTATACAATGATGAATAATTATATTTTTTCTCAATAAATTGAGCATCTTTGGATGAGATCAAGAAGCTGTTCAAGCTCAAGTGGAAGTAACAGGGAGAAGTTTTAAATGACTGACAGCTGAAATTGTCATAAGAGAAAGGAGATCAAGAATACCAACTCTCGCCCTCTTGAATCAGGGGACTCAGCACCACCACACAATGTTAGGTACGCCTCAGAACCAGTTCTACAATACTCTTGCTTTAGAGAGGTCTTTGTTCAAAACAGTGAATGTGTCTCTTTATCACCTTCTGATCTTTTGGGTTGTTTTAAGAGGTGAGAAGATGGTAGTTTGGTTAATTCAATGAAACAGAGGTGGAATGGAGATGAAAGAAAATTCAGGGCCTTCATTAGCCTCAGCAAACTAACACAGGAATGGAAAACCAATCACTGCTTGTTCTCACTTATAAGTGGGAACTGAATGAGAACACATGGCCACATGGTGGAGAAAAACAAACACCGGGCCCTGCTGTGGGACAGGAGAGAGCATCAGGAAGAATAGCTAATGGATATTAGGCTTAATACCTAGGCAATGGGTTGATCTGTGCAGCAAATCACCATGACACACGTTTACCTATATAACAAACCTGCACATCCTGCACACAAACCCCAGAAATTAAGATAAAAGTTGAAGAAAAGAAAAGAAAAAATAAGAGAGAAGTCAGGGCCTTAAATTGCAATCCTCTCTGTCTTAAAATATTTTTAAAATCTTTTTTTTCCCCTATGACAAGGCACTTTATTTCTTTAGGATTGTTTAGTCACATTTAACACGTAAAACCGAAACAATGTAACTGTCAAAAGAGATTAAAACATTTTGCATGAGTTTTATTTAACTAATAAGCAAATTCTGAGGCATATAGATTTGAGCTGAAACTTTCACATTTTTAGTTAAGTAAGCAAGTTACCTTGCTTCAATAAGTTCCAGTTTTCTAGTTTATCAAATGGAAATCATACAAATACTCATCTCTTATGTTTTCTGAGAAGACTAATTAGATCATGAGAAGGGTCTGAAACAGTGTCAACTGATATTATTTGTGTTTTCATTATGATATTAAGGTCATTTGTTGGTCATCCATCGGTTATGGTAATAAGTCAGCTCACTCCACTTGAACTGTCCTTTCAAGAATCCTTGTCCCATTACCATGTCCTCCTTTTTCCCAGGTGTTATTAGGGTCTCCAATACCTTTGGGGAGTATATATTTATACGCCTGGTTCTTCTTAGTTGTAGAGCAAGTTCCTCCAAGGAAAGAAGGATGTCTGTTTCATCTCTCACCCTTAGCAAAGTGCCTAGCCTGCACTCACATCAAACCTTGCTAACATTAATTAGGCGCTGGCTAAGCCCCGCTGTAAGTATCTAATCTGTGTAATTTCATTCTTGCATGAATGTTATCTCATTCTACCTGTATGAGCTAGAGATTATTACAGCATAATCTTAATTTTGCAGATGAGAAACTGGGGCACAGGAAATTTGAAAATTTGATGAAGGTCACGTAGTAAGAGGTAGAGCTGGTGATTTGACTTCAGGCTGTTTTTTCAGTAAACTTGCACCCTTATCCATGTTGTTACATTGCCTTCTAGGGAGCATGCAACATAAATAAACACTTGGACATGCTCTTGTCCTTCAGGGGCAAAGGATAAGACCAAGAATATATGTTATAATCAAGAAACCAAGTGAAACTAGCTGGGGCATATATGTATACCTTGGTCTCAGAAGAATAAAACAAAAGGGTTCTCTTCCCACTAGATTAAGTACAGAGCAATTATTAATCTTAAATGAGAAAACTGAGTCCCAAGAATGAAGCCATTTATCTAATATTATTCACTTGATTCAAGTTAGCCATCCTCTGGTCCAGAGGTTCTCAAATTTTAATATGCATCAGAATTAGACAGAAGGTTTGTTAAAACACAGATGTGAAGACCCCACCCTCCAAGTTTCTTATTCAGTTTATCTGAGGTATGTGCACTTTTAGTAAATTCTCAGATTATGGTGATTATGATGGGCTGGAGACTACACTGAGAAGCACTGTTTCAATGCAAAGCTCAACCTATAGTACTGTACTATGTGCCTTTGTGGTTCCTTGAGTTTTGGCATAGGAAGATGACATGTCAAGAGAAGGTAATGAGAGCAGAGATCTGTGGGTTGTGGAGAGAAGAACCCTACATTCTATTCTTGGGCAGATCTCTTTGGAGTCAGAGAAGAAATGCTGCACAGAACATTTAAGAAAATAGTCCACGGTCTCATACATAGATTTCCATACTTTCATGGTGCTTAGAAGCACACGCAGCAAATCACAGCAGAAAGTGATAGGAGTGCTGGCGAGTCTGACAGCATTCAGGGATGAGAAGTGGTTAGTAAGTTGCATTGGTGAATGAGAAGATGCCATCACTCCACAAATGATGCCTTGATCAGGTGCACTCCACTCCAATGCCTTGGACTAAGTGACCCCATCCAATTTAAATAAATCCCATGCTATATTATAGAGGACCCCAGATTGACAGAGAATAATTGTCTACCACACTAGAAATTAGTTTGTACAGTTGAATTTGTGGATGGAGAATTATATTCAATAACAACATAAAACAGGAGAGCCCTAAGCCTACATACTTAGTAAGGAAACCTAAATGGCATTTATCATTTCAGGAAAAAAAACAAAGGTTTTAAGAATTCTAGGAAATATTAGTAAGCATCAACATATGAAACATGGTTTAGGTTTTTACAGAAACCCCTACTAGATGGGTTGCATTATTTAGGTCAGATACAGTTTTTCTTTCTGTATGTCCTAAAGTCTTTTCCATTTTACATCAACCTTTAAGTCTTAGAAAATGACAGAGACGTACCTAGAATTCTAAGTGGTAATTTTAAAAGTGGTTTCTTTCTGATGTTACTTCACTGTTATTCTCCATTTTCTATATTCCTTCCCTGGCAATACCAGGGTGTCATTAGCATTACACTTAGGGAATTATAGATCCCAAAATTGGGTATAAAATCATACCAAGCTTTTAACATTTTCACTTTTAAGAGTAGTGATCCAAATTCCTTATTAAGATACACAAGAAAGTCTTGTACAATATAACTTTGCCCATTTAATCTTTCAAGTTTTAAAGGCTGTGAAATAAAGCTTACCCAAAAGAAAAGAATATTTATTCACCACAAAGTGTTCTTAGTATTTGGCTTTTACTTCTTGGGTGCAAAAAGATTTCTTCTACAATTTTTCAGCTCATTACTACCTGCTCCTTGCTAACTAGAAGACTGAACATACAGCTACTTCCAGGGATCTCTGACATCCAGGTAGACATCTTGGGAACACTGATGAAACTGATAACAGGCCATTTCATAGGGCCCTAAAAGCTACTCAAGAAACTAACAAGGTCCATTAGACTTTCTGTCATGCATATGATGGGAAAAAATATACCACCACAAGATCCACTCAATTGTCCTTCTGCGACAGCAGTAGCTATTGTGTGTGAGGGGTTTTTGGAAGGTGGCTCCACCTTGCTGTTTATGCTCTGCTGGCTAGTGGGAGTTTCAGGTACGCCACCGTAACAGAAGGGGCTTTGTGATAGGCTATCGGTGACAAACAAGAACGACAACGTGCAGCCCAGGGGTTTGACAAGGAGGAGAAGCTCAACAAAGGAAGAATGACCTGCTTCAGTTTCCCATTTCAGTCTAACATTTACTTCCTCACACAAAGCTTAGCTTGGTGTGTTGGTGTCCAAATCACATTCAAACCTTGTACAGAGTGACAGGAGTCCAGCTGAGATGCTTTAAGTGGATTTCTTTTCTTTCTACCTTGCTTTGAACTTCTTTTAAACCTACGGATGTTTGGCAGAGCTATTCATACTAAGAAGCTGAGAAAGAGAAAAAGTGGAAGATTTGCTCCCAGATTAATAATTTTTTCTACATATATGGAGTGTGCACATGTGAGTGTGTATGTTAAATATGTTCTATGGGCCCAGTCTTTGCTATATATAAGTGAGGGTCTCATAGGTAAGTTTCCTTTTTATCTTATAAAAAAGACTGCTTTTTAAACTCAAGAACCAGGTAAACTTTCAATTTAATAAACATTTGTTGAACACCTGCTACTCAAAATTACACTGCATCTTGATAGGAGAGACAGATGTAAAGACGATCAACACACGGTACAGTAACTTGTTCTCTGGTGAGGGAGCTGAGATGTGTAGCCTGATAATTATAAGGTGGGCTACTATTACAATATGGTTACAATATTGTTACCAATGCCACATTTTTTAATCCGGGAATTTCCAGAATTTTCTTGTATTTCTTAACTTGCCAATTCTATCTCATACCTTCTCACTTATGACACATAACATTATCTCTCACCTGAAAAACCCTAACACGAGAAAAGGCACTTTCTCTGTCATTATATAGGACTTTAAAAAGGATAAAAACAGCATAGGTGCCTGGTCAAATGGAACCATATGGAACACAGAGCTAGTCCTCAGATTTAAGGTAAAAAATTGGGGTGCTATACCAACATGTGATCTCCCTATTTTTGCCTGTCAGTTATGCAGACTTTTGTTTCATTTTTATACTCTCTTAAAAGGAAAAATGAAGAAAACTATTCACATTCTGTATGCCTGGCACTTTGCTAACATTTCAGACATGTGTCTTATTTAATCCTCACTGCAACCCGCTGAGGTCAATGTTATGAGCTGCACAGATGAGGAGAGGGGCTCAGCATGGTCTCACAGCTAGTAGGATTCAAATGCATTTTAGTCTAAATATTATGCTTTTTATCCAGCACACCAACACTCTTTGTAAAGCTGGTTCCTTCCATTTTACATAGTATAAAAAAGGAATTGGGAAGAATGGTAGCTGCTTATGATCTGCAAGTATTTCACACCTTTCTCATTAACACGTGTTCAAGCATTTCTTTTATAAAAAATAGCACTTTGCCTTTTTAGCCCACTATCTTACCTCAAACCTTGCTTTTGCTGCCAAATTTTATTTTTAAAATATTATTGATATGGTTTAACTGTGTCCCCACCCAAATCTCATCTTGAATTGTAGGTCCCATAATTCTCACATGTCATGGGAAGGACCCAGTGGAAGGTAATTGAATCGTGGGAGCAGATTCTTCCTGTGCTGTTCTCATGATAGTGCGTAAGTCTCACGAGATCTGACACTTTCATAAAGGGGAGTTCCTTTAATGCAAGCTCTCTTGCCTGCCATCATGTAAGATGTGCCTTTGCTCTTCCTTCATCTTCCACCATGATTGTGAGGACTCCTCAGCCATGTGGAACTGTGAGTCAGCTAAATCTCTTTACTTTATAAATTACCCAGTCTTACGCATATCTTTATTAGCAACATGAGAATGAACTAATAAAGTTGTTGACTTTTTTTAGTATAGTTTTAGATTTACAAAATAATTGAGCAGATAAACCAACTCCAACCCTACCACACAAAATTCCCCCTGTTATTATCATCTTGCATTTGTGTGGTTTATTCGTTACAATTGATGAACCAATGTTGATACATTATTATTAACTACACTCCATAGTTTGCATTAGGGTTCACTCTTTGTGTTGAACATCTGTTGGTTTGATAAATGCGTGCTGACATATATTCACGATCACAGTCTCATATAGAACAGTTTTACTGCCCTAAAAATCCCTGTTGTCCACCTGCTCATATCCTTCTTTCCTTTCCCAAGTGATCTGCAACCATTGATCTTTTTACTATCTCTACAATTTTGCCTTTTCTAAAATCTCATCAACTTGGAATCACACAGTATGCAGCCTTTTTATACTGGCTTCTTCCACCTAGCAATATGCATTGAAGGTTCCTTCATAGCTTTTCATGCCTTGATAGCTTATTTCTTATTATTGCTCTAAATTTTATATTTTCAAAAAAATATTTTGGCACTGTATGTCACAGTCTGCAAGACTGCTAAGGATACAAAGAATAATAGGACACAATTCCTACCTCACTGATCTTACTGTTTAGAATTAGGAGAAAGGAACATGTCTTAGTCCTTTTTGTGTTGCTGTAACAAAATATCACAGATTAAGTAATTTATAAAGAAAATAAATTTATTTCTTACAGTTCTGGAGGCTGGGAAGTTCAAGACTGAGGGTCCAGCAGTGGTGAGGGCCTTCTTGTTGTGTCAGAACATGGCTGAGAGCATCACATGGCAAGAGGATATGATGATGCCTACTGACTCAGGTTTCTCTTTCTTGTCTTGTAACACTAGCAGTACCATCCCGGGGGTACCACCATCATTACCTTACCTGATCCTAATTACCTCCCAAAGGCTCCATCTCCAATCAGCATGTAAGTTTTGAGATTAAGTTCCCAACACATGAAATTTGGGGGACACATTCAAACCATAGCAGTTTGAATGAATCATTAACGAAAAAAAAGTAATAACATTTTATAGGTATTATAATAGAAGTCTATAGTGGTACAAAAGGACAAAGTGGGGAGAATTTCATCTTACTCCAGGTACAGAAGAGTCAAGAATGATGTCCTACATGATTCAGTGTTTGAGCTGAGAGACCAGCAAGACCCAGGGCAGACACTGAGCCAAGCTGAAAAATTTTAGGTGGAACAGCATGGCATGTTTTAAGAAAAGCAAGAAGTTTAGCCAGAAGATGGTAGAGGTGGACATAAATATGCTAAACTCTCAGATCCCATCCTTCTTTCCACAGCAATTATCAGCTTTAATATGCCAAATGCACATTTTTTTTATTTTTTTTAATTGTCTTCCTCTTCCCACTAGAAAATATGGCCCTAATGGCAGGGACTTTAACTTTATTCATGTCCGGCCAATAGGTAGCTCGAAATAAATATTTGTTGAATGAATGAATACACTCATCAGTGTCTGAGGCCCTCCCTGTAGGGATAAAAAGCACGATAAAAGGATGGATTAACTCTTTCGGGTAAACAAGGGACAATTCTAACACTAATTTATAGATTTCCAAAAACAGTTATAAAATTTACACTGCTTTCTAATTCCACACATTCTAAAAGTCATGCATCTCTCTTTTTTTTTTTTTTTTATACATACTTTTTATTGCATTTTAGGTTTGGGGGTACATGTGAAGAACATGCAAGATTGTTACATAGGTACACACATGGCAGTGTGATTTGCTGCCTTCCTCCCCATCATCAGTATCTGTTATTTCTCCCCATGCTATCCCTCCCCAACTCCCCACCCCCCGCTGTCCCTCCCCCTTTCCCCCCCAACAGACCCCAGTGTGATATGCTCCCCTCCCTGTGTCCATGTGTTCTCATTGTTCAACACCCGCCTATGAGTGAGAATATGTGGTGTTTGGTTTTCTGTTCCTGTGTCAGTTTGCTGAGAATGATGGCTTCCAGGTTCATCCATGTCCCTACAAAGGATGCAAACTCATCGTTTTTGATGGCTGCATAATATTCCATGGTGTCTATGTGCCACATTTTCACTGTCCAGTCTATCATTGATGGGCATTTGGGTTGGTTCCAGGTCTTTGCTATTGTAAACTGTGCTGCAATGAACATTCGTGTGCATGTGTCCTTATAGTAGAATGATTTATAATCCTTTGGATATATACCCAGTAATGGCATTGCTGGGTCAAATGGAATTTCTATTTCTAGGTCCTTGAGG